>JAQQAE010020754.1:0-10616 GCA_029823295.1 Pseudamia nigra | reverse complement strand
CTGGAGCCGAGCCCAGCGGACGTGAGCGAAGGCAGGGTACACCCTGGATGAGTCGCCATATTTGGACAAAATTGACGCCGTTTAGGTGCGCCTTATAGTGCGGAAATTACGGTATGTTGTTGTCAGCATTGCACTTTTTTTTTCTACAGTGTTTTCGGTACTGTGGCTGCTTCTTTTTTGTTTTTTATCTAACATTTTTAATGTTTTCATCTTGCATCTTACAAAATTTGTATACTGTTGCATCTGTTACAACATTTTAATCATATTTGATGCTATGTTATTTCATGTTATGTTATTGCTGTGCTATGTTATGCTATTACTATGCTATTTTATTACGTGCAATGGTATGTTATGCCATTATTTTATGCTATTGCTGTGCAATGCAGTGCTATGTTATGCTATTGCCATGATATTTTATGGTGAAATTTTATGCTATTGCTGTGCTATGCTATGTTATGTTGTTGCTATGTTATGCTATACAATGTTATTTCATGTTATGCTATTGCCATGCTATGTTATGCTATATTATTGTATGCTACATTATGTTGTATTGTGTTATGCTGAGTCATTTAGTCACCGAACACAAATAAAAATTCTGTTGGCCTCTCAAGCTCTGTAAACAATCCTGCAGTCTCTTAACCTGAGGTATAACTGGACGCCACCTCATAACCTCAACATAAGGTTAGACTGAAGTAAACAGATTATAGGATCTGAAAAATAGACTCACATAATATAACTCAGGTAATATCGATCATGTGTGGACAAATCGCCGCCTGCTTAGACATAGGGTTTGGGCTGTAATCGATAAGTTAAGATAAAAATACTATTAAAATTGATTATTACTTCTCGGTGTAAGTCTCTGTTGATGATTGGTGAGCAGAGAGGTGCGTGGATGAAAACCAAGCTGACATATTGATCTGTGAGTGTAATCGATAAATGAGGAGAGCCTACACTACTTGGCAAACAAATGTGTGTCTTCATCGACTCATATCTCAATCTAAATATCCATCAGGAGCCACATTACGGGATCAGCAGAGAGGTGTACTAGATCATTGACAAACTGATTAAGTCAACTCAACATAACTGTTTGTCAAGTCTCTGACAAACAGGGACACAGAGGACATGAGCAGAGCAGCAAACAAAATACAAGTGACAACAGTGAAATGTGTTTTTAAAAGCTTAGGGTTTGCTTCAGTTAGTCCATATTAAAACACACCGAGACAACTGTTTTTTTTTCTATCCTAACTCAGTAGAGAAAAGCTGCAGTGCTCATATATGACTTTAAAACAGCCTGAGTTAAAGAGGACACTAGCTGCGGTATTGCTTAAAGGGAGAGATGCTGCTCAAAAGCAGGTTATCATTACTTTTTACATCATAAAATGTGCCTGGGCTGTGAAAATAATGTTATGCTATCAAAACACACTCTAATGCTTTTCATTTAAATTCGTCTAAGTAAGTCGTTTGGATGTCTCCGTTTTGTGATGTCACAAATACAAAGCCACTGCCTTCAGTCAGTTTACCAGGACCACTAGAACCATTACAACCACCAGGATTACACAGAATACTAGGACGACATCCACATAATGGTATCCATGGCCACAACAGGGTGTGGTCAGCAGTCATACCTCTGTCAGGCCCACGGAAGTATCATAAGAACTGGAAACCAGACAGCTGCTAAAATTTGTTTCTGATTCCTCCAGTGGCAATTTGACGATACTATACATAGACCACAATCATAAGAGACATCTGTAAAACTGCTGACAGAGCACCTACAACTGCCAAAAAGGTCAGAAGTAACTCTTTATATGAAGAGTTTTTATAACATGGAGGGTGGACAAGTTTTAAAAAGCAAAAATGTTCAAAAACAGGTTTTAAAATCCATGATTTTAAAATCTGTCACCCATAGTGCTCAGTCTGAATGGCCACTGGACAAGTGGAGTGCTGGAGGGGGGAGTGGGGAACCACTAATATGAGCCACTAATATATGCCCTAGTACACCTGTGTAGTGGGCCACATAATGTGAAAATAACACAGAAATCAATATTTTTTGTTTCTAAGTAGCTTCCAATAGGGAATGAACAGACGCCCTCTTTGATGCCCACAGCTTGGTCAGGCTGGCATTATGTCATACATGGATATCAGGCCAACAGCATAGCCCAGAATTAAATTATATTTTCCATTCTCCTCATACTCATATAAATGTCATGTAGACCAACTGCAGTGAAACACAATAGATGTAACTGTTGGTTTTCCTTCAGGTCAGTATTTCTGTTAAAACCTAAAATGGAACCATTCATATTTATCCTCCAAAAGGTGGTGTGGCTAACTCACCAGTTGTATGTATGGTGTGGCATAATGCTGATCTAATGTATGTGAACAGAGGCTTCACCCATCATTAACTGAACGTGAACTTGGCACTGTAGCAAATTTGGTTAATTTATCATCTTCACCCACAAAGTTTGAAAAGTTTGCATCTGCTCACTAGTTTTTTGTTTTTTTTTTATTTCAATATAACAAAAAATTTATTGAGTTACATAGTCACAATTTTGAGTGTGGCTTTGTCTCATCTCAGATTAGAAGTGATTTACTTTAGAACAGAATGGTGGAGTGCACACTAGCCTGTTAGCATCATAGACTATGTATTAGTGACAAAGTGACTGTGACATCACCCATTGTTTTCTGAATGGCTGTTTTAACGAGATGTCACTTCCTGGATCACATTTTGGAGCCAAAATCAGGATGTAACCATATTTGGACAAATGGTGGCGGAGCTACTGAAGCGTAGTACATCAGGGGTCTTACGGATACGCTAATGCTAATCACTAGCTTACTAACCCAGTAAAACTTCATCAAGCATTGCCAAACAAAGTCAAATTACAGTGTTGTTTGTGTAAGTACTTACCCAGTAGTCGAGCATCTGTCAGGAAAAACTACGTCCTATTAAATAAATTCAATTTTATTTGTATAGTGCCAATCATAATTGACGATTATCTCTAGGCGCTTCACAATTCAAGCCCGAGACCTCATGACTGTACAGAGAGTAAAGCCAATAGAACCATCGAGAGCAAGCCAAGGGCGACTGGGGGGGAGGAAAAACGTCCTTTAACAGAAGAGAAACACCTCCAGCAGAAACAGCGGCTCAGGGTAAATTGAAGTTACAACGGCCCGAGTTGGTCCTACTCCGCTGGCAAGTCAAGTTACCATAGCGAACTGTCAATCAAATCCCAGCACGGCCAAGATTTGTAAGATTATTTGCTGTAATATCTTAATGGAGGGAAAACTTAAAGATGGACAATGAGAAAATTTATTACAGGGTCCAAATAAAGCATTTGAGACCATGATGACTTTAATCACTTCATATTTTCTAGAAAGAAGTCCAGTGTAACTCTATGGGTCAGGGATTCTTGGAGCCCAGTAAACATTAACCCAGTGGCCAACAGTGGTATTACAACTTTAAGTTACTTCTGCATCAGCCTCAATGTACAGGCCCGGTTATAGCCCACTGGTCAGCACTCAGTGTTTGTTCATCGTAACCCTGTACAACTATGTGTAAAATCATGATGTCAGATGTACAATGAGATGACAATCAGTGGCAGATAATGTGAGCACATGATGAGTCGGTGTCCACAGTGGATGAGCTGGAGAGGTCACTGTTTAATAAATCAACAAGTTACAGATATGAGTGAAACACCAGATTTTGCCACGCTGCATTATTCAGATTCATATTTTACTGCCTTTATGTTCGGTTCATCATGTTATATCTTATTCACGTACATGCTGTATTCTGGATGATGCAGCGCTGGACTGAGACTTCAAAGACAGGTGTGTAACAAATAACTCACAGAAGAGCTTGTTCAATTGTAACGGACAAAAGTAGTAGCCCAATGTCAGCATTAATTGTAAATTAACATGTAGACATAATAATTTAACTGATGGGTAGAAACCAAACACAATGTTCAAGGACCCTACGCGGGGGAAAAAAACCCAGAGGCATAAAAAAATAATAAACTTATTCAAACTGGTAGAGGTAAATATGCAAACACTTGTGTGTTCACCTCTTATTCATGCTGCCCTCAAGTGGCCACATGAATCCGCTGTTACAGGTATAAAGCTAGGATGACTTTACATCTCAGCAGTGAAACAACATATAATGCTGTGCACTGTAGCTGTGCAGCACAAATATGATAAGGAAAGGGTTAAGAGCACCATGCATATATTCTACAGGAGCACTTACTAATACACAAACTGGAGCTGTGTGCTTAAATATACACAAATGCACACACACACCCACACACACACACACACACACATAGACTAGGATGTGGGAATCACTGCCCAGAACATGAAATATTCATCAGTCATAAAACTTTAATTCAATCTCTCTCTCTCTCTCTGTATTTCCTGTCATTTTAGGGTCTGCTGTTTTCTGTTTTGTGAGGTAAACACTTCCCTCCACCACCCCTGCTATGAAAAACAATAATAGATTTCATTAAAGCTCCCCCCCAACCCCCTCCCCATTGCACAATTGTCCAAATGCACGAGCCAAAGCACATCATTAAGAAAGACGCTGCTACATGTGAGACGGATGAAACCACTGTTCACATAGTTCAAAATTACATTTCACAAAGAGGAGCTGCGGGTGGTAAACCAGAGAGTGTTTCATGTTTAACATAACGATACAGAGGGTTTGTGTTGTCAGAATTATTGTCACTCAAGCCATGGAATTCAAAAGACGTGCAATAATACCTAACTTCTTAATTCGCTTTGGACCATCAGTTTTCTTACGCAGTGGAAGGGTGGGTATAGGGTCAATAGTCCTATTAGTGCTACGACAACGACTGTCTGAATCCATATTACGCCAAGAAACAGTCCATCCTTACTTTAATAATGACATTTATTACTGAAATGTCTATTGTTTATTGAAAACAAATAAACACAAAAATAAAGAAAATAAACATAGAAATAAAAATAAAGAAAAGTAATCAGTAAAAATTAACAAAAAAGAACGAAATTTAAAAACGAAGCAAAAAAGGGAAGACAGACATCTGCGTCAAAAAACGAGGAACAAGTAGCCCCTAATAAGAAGAAAAAGTAGCAAAGCACTCAAAGTGAAAAAAATGAATAAAACAATCTATAAAATGAACAAAATTATTTAGGAAACTGATAAAAATTAACAAAACAATCCAACAGTTAAAAAAAAAATCTTCTAAAAATGTACTACCGGTACCCTATAAACCCTCACCCCCACCTCACCCTGAAATCTACACCTATACAACAAGTATGATGATAAAAAAAGATTTTCACTGTAAAGACACAGGAGGATTATGTTCATTCCAAAAAACAAAAGGAAATTGCCAAAGAAAAGGAAGAAAATAGTCACGAAAATGAACAAAACATTCCACAACATAAGCAAAAATAAACAAATAATTAAGAAGATAATCAAGAAAATGACCAAAATAATGCACAAAATGAAGAAAAATGAGAAAACAAAAGTGGTAAGAACAACAAAATTCCACATAATGAACAGAAATGAGCAAAAACTAGGATAAAACTCAGGAAAATGATAAAAAAAATTCACATAATGAACAGAAATAAACAAAACCGGATCAAAATCATCAAAAAAAAGAACTAAACTGGACCTGCCTCTTCTCGGTCTCTGTATCAGAGCTAACAAGCCGAGGGCTGAGTGCACCGCTGGAAAATTTCAACAGTAAACAGCTTTCACTGTGCAGACAACAATGCTGGAAATGTCACATAGTTTATTGACTTCAGCACCACAATCACTACCCTCGAGACGGCCCTTATTTAATTTTACAGCTCCTCCAACTAGTGGAGTGGAGGTTTAGTGAAGTTATAATTATTTAAAGGGCCATAAAATACAAGAAAATAATTGATTTAAAATGTGATACAATACTGAAATGAAAAAGGAAGAGATTTTAACTGAAGAGGGGGGGTTATCTAAGGCGAAATCAAAACAAATAGTTCTCTCACACCCTTATAATTGAAGATATAATGCATTACAGAGCTGAGAGATAGGGCTAAAGTGAAATCAGTGATTATTGTGGTTTTAATATAGTAAGAACAGATGCAACAAGACAAAAATGTGAATGACTTAGAAAGATGCTAAAAAGACGAGAAAGATGCAAAGTACAAAAATGGTGAAAATGATACAAAACATGCAATATCACAAAACAGGTGCAAAGAGACAGAAGAAAAGCAAAAATAATGCAGTAGATACAAAAAGATGAAAATGCAACACCTGCAAAACTATTGAAATGATGTAAAGGTGCCTAGGGATAATCTTGGATTATGATTTGTACTGTTCAAATAAAACTGAATTGAATGTAAAAGATGCAAAAATATGAAAATGAGACCAAAAGACAAATTATGTTATGATGAAGTAAAAATGATGTACAAGGCACAAAAAATTAAGATGAAAACAATGTACAGAAATTTTTAAAAGTGCGTAATGATGAAAAAGATACCAAACAGTGAAACAAATGCAAAAGTGAGCTAAAAGTTGCAACAAGGCAGAAATTTCAAAAAGGAAGAAAATGGTGCAAGAGATGTAAAACAATGAAAACGTCGCAGACAAAAAAGGCAAAAATGATGTAAAAGATGCAAAAATGACAATGAAACACAAAAATGCAAAAAGACACAAAAATTGTAAATGAGGCAAAAAAGTGCATAAAGAGAAAAAAATGCAAAAAGAAAAAAAGCTAAACTTGGCTGAAAGATGCAACAAGACAATAAAATAAATAGATGAAAATGACTTAAAAGATGACACATAAAACATGTAAAAACACCAAAAAGCAAACAATGCAACAAAGACAAAGATGCATAAACAAGTAAAATACACAAAAAACACGTAAAGCCAACATAAAAGATGCCAAAGATGAAACAATAGGCACATACACATCGCAAATTATTGCCATAATTAAATGTACATTTAATTAAGGTGATGGAACCACCTCAAATATCGAAAAAGCTTCAAATTTTGCATGAAAACCATTGTCACTTAAAGGAGGTGGAAAAGACTGCTGTTTAAAAGTAAGGGCACCTCAGTTTATGGAAACACGAAGCAAGTAAAAATGCAGAAATGACATCAGCCACTTGCTAAGCTAAGGCTACGACACAATCCCTCCGTCTGCTCTGAGTAGCCTAGATCACATCCACGTACACACGCGGCGACGCAACAACAACAAGCTGCGCAGCACGAAGCTGGAGCTGAAAATGTACATTTGTTTCCATTTTGTTCAAGTTTCTAATCATTGTCAGCAGATGGTGTTTCACGGCGAATGTTGCTTTTTTAAATGATGCCTTTTTCTTCTTCTTCTGGGCTTAAAGGAGACATATCATTTTTTTAAAAATCAAGTTTCTGTGCTTTTTAACATGAGAAACATGTTCCCGAACCTTCAAATAATGTTGCAATATCAAAGCGCTCGGTTCACTTCACACCAATCCTGACTGGTGTCATGTCTCATTTGCATAATCCATTTCCTGTGAACTCTGATTGGTCTGTCTGCACTATCACTCAGATAAACAAACAACCAATCAAAATGAGGGGTAGGGAGGGACCAAATCAGCCAAGGCTCACAGACACAAAAAGAAATCATCAAAAAAAGCAACACTGAGAGATTGTGAAGCTTTTAAAACCACGTTTAGATCATTTTTAGAATCCAGAAACTTTAAATATTATGCCAGAAAATGCATGATATGTCTCCTTTAAAATCTAGTGTCCCCTGTCTGCTTGCACTGTCAGTTAAGCACTTCCCATGATTCACAAAAGGTACCAACACAGATGTGCATTTCCTGCTAACAAATTTCCGAAAATTTGTTTTAAAAATATGTTACTTTGGATAGAAACCCAGCTGATGTAGAAGATATAAAAGGATGAAACCAAATATAAAAAGGTGTAAAAAAATGTATACAGTATATATATGCACAACGAAAATATAGAATACAACGTAAACATGCAAAAAGACAAAGATGAAAACAACTTAAAGGGACAAAAAGATTTAATAAGCAATAAATTAAATGAAGAGAATCCTTAGAGTTCTTATCATGATAGAAACAAAAAATTACTACAGGACATATTTATCATCATTAACCCTTTCATGCATGAATTATTAAAATAAAAAACTGCGGCTGTGACATTTTGAGCTTTGTGCTACTTCCAATCTTTAAAATAATTTTGCGCAAGGTAGCGGTCGGAAATTGTTAAATTTTGTACTTTCTTGAGTGTTTGCTTTATTTTTCTACCTTTATGCATCTAATTTTGAGTATATTGTTCATTTTCTTTTGCAAGGTCTTGATTGTTTCCCTCATTTAATCTATTTTCCTGCTTATTTTGTTTTCTTTGCACCTAATTTGGTTATTATTCTTATTCATTTTGCTTCTTATTTTGCTCATTTTTCCTCTGATTTTCTTCAGTTCCTTACTGTTTTGTTCCTTTTACTTTTTGTGTTGCTCCTTGCTACTGATTGTTTTGTTCATTTTAAGTCAAAATCCCAACTCACTTATTGCATATGGCTTTGCTTTTTGCCTTAATTTCTTTAATTACCACAAATTCAATGACACGTCATTACTGTCAATTTGCTGTTGTGGGGCAGTAGAGTGGACACCATGCGTGAAAGGGTTAAATATAGCAGTATAAAATAAATACACCACAATACTGATACCGATCGCCTTACGACTCACATCTACTATGTCATGCATTCATCAACTCAGATCATATTATTGTACTTCTCTTATAAACACAAAAATGCTCTTGAGGTTTTATTTCCCAAAACCCGGCGAATACTGCTGGTAATTCACACCGTGAGGAAAATCAAGATATGTCTTTGTCTCGTTTTCTGAACATGTGCCGAGCAGTTTCGGCTGAACGGACCTCTATCATTTTGACTTTCCCCTCTGAAATCTAGGAAGCAGCAGATAAGGACCAAAGTGTAACAAGGGAGAAAGAAAAACACCAGAGCAGAGGCTGAAAGAGAAGCACAGACACCTCTCCAGTCACCCTCGTCCAACCTCAGCCACGCGTGGATGGAGACTGTTTGGGCAGGGAGGGGGTGAAGATGGCGAGAGGATGGGGGCAGTCGGAAGTGTGTGTGTGTGGGGGTGGGGGGGATGTCCCCTCGAGGCCGGCCCTCATCCCCTCTTCACCTCCATCCATAATTCAACAGGGGCCCCCAACTGGCCGACCCTTGGGGCGAACGAAGGCTCCGCAGAGAGGACAAGACACCCACCACTGCCGACACCCACTACCAGGGGTAAATTCTGAAACAATGACACATACCAGAGCTTGGAGACCTACCCTATCATACATCCAGAGGTACAGAGTATGAGGGTCAAATTTACCCACTGCTGGTCCTCAATAGTACAGTACATTATTATTATGCTTTAATAAGACACTGAAGACCCCCCAGATTTTGACTTTTGCTGAAAATTATAATGGTTAACACCCCATTTGTCCATATAAATCCACATATATGTATAACCACCAACAGATAACACTGAGCCCTACTGATATGCACGGAATGTTCACTCTGTGGTTAAATGTGTATTTGTAGGCAACAGCGTTTGTTACTACCGTATTCAATATGATGGATACTGTAAGAATAGAAAGAAAACCATGACCTTATAACTAGTGTATTAACTGTTATAAACGGGGAGCACACTTCTAAGCAAAAAACAAAGTCAACAATCAAGAAAATGAACAACACAGTAATGAAGAAAATAAGCTGGATAATTGCTAAAGTAATGCTAATGTATAAAAATGAACAAAATGATCCTCAAAATGAACAGAAATTTATTGATCTTTTAGTTCATATGCATCCTGATATACCGTAGAGAACATGCATACTATACATGAAAAAACATAATATCCAGTAGTACAACAGTTGATCGAAAAGGAGTGGAAAGAAGTAACACATATGTATCCCCACCCCCTTCACATATTCATACCTCAGTCACTTATTTGTGCAGCTATTTACTGGGTATAATTATTATATTGATTAAACAAGTAAATAGCTACAGTATACAGTACTGTATGTTGTTAATACATCAACCAATAATAGCGATATATATATACACACAACACAAACACACACACACACACACACACACATTAAAACATCTTGTCGCTGGAGCTTATCCCAGCTGACCTAGGGCTAAGGTGTGGTACACCCTGGATGAGTTACCAGTTCATTGCACGGCTAGAATGCTCAATATATTAAAAATGTCTATTTTGGGAACACCTGGTGAAAATATCTGGAGTTTCTGGGGGAGGGGAGTAGTTTTGCTCGGTAGCTCTTTTTGTAAACAATCTAAGTCCAGTGGGGGCTGGTGTCAAATACAAATATGTGTGACACTGAATTTCTGAACGCTGCAAGAAACAAATTGATAATAAACAAATATTACTACTATTAGCAGTGTTGCAGAGTTATGTGGCCGGAGCCACGTTTTCCCCACTTGGAATGATAAGCCATGTCACTGATGAACTGTGTCCACCCCCATGTGAAACGTCAAGTCGTGTTTACCCTGCTCCAGGTGCCGTCGGCCGATGCAGTCCCACTGGTGCTGTAGATGGGCTGGCCAATGTTCAACCCACTGCCCCC
>JAQQAE010020753.1:0-10616 GCA_029823295.1 Pseudamia nigra | reverse complement strand
CATTCATACCTATGGACAATTTAGAGTGACCAATTCACCTAACCCCCTAGCGCATGTTTTTGGCTGTGGGAGGAAGCTGGAGAACCCGGAGAGAATCCACGCAGACACGGGGAGAACATGCAAACTCCACACAAGAATCAATGAAATTAAATAAAATGAACAAAATAATTAAGAAAAGTTTTAAAAAATAAACAGAATACTCAATAAATTCAACAAAAATTAACAAAACAATCAAGAAAATGAATAAAAAATAATGGCGTAATTAAGACAGTTAGTAAAAATACACAGAATACTAAATGAAATCAATGAAAATGTAGAAATTTATCAAAATTAATAAAAATAAACAAAACAATTGGGTAAATTTGCAAAAAAAAAATAACCAGAATGCTGAATAAAATCAACAAAAATCAGAAAATAATAAGGCCAATATGCAAAAACAACAGAAAATAACAGAAACTGAATGTACAAACTAAAACTAAAAATGAAAGAAATAACCAGGAAAATGAGTAACTGAATAATCAAGAAAGAGAACAAAAATGATCAAGAAAACAGCAAAATAAGCAAATATATATATAATATATAAAAAAGCAAATATAAGCAACAAAATGAGCAACAATATACCATGTAATCAAGACAAATGAACAGAAATGAAGAAAATAAGCAACAACAGTCCTAACAAAAGATTTATGAACGCAGTGAAGGTCAAGGGCACAGCAGTGATTTTGAAACTGGGAGTGTTCTGGTCAGGGTTTGTGTTTGGTGATATAAGTCAGTTTTCATTTTCATGAGTATTCAGTCCAACCATAAAAGTCAGTGGCAAAAAAACCAAAACGGTTGAGGATTCAATTCAGAGAATGCGAAAACCTTTTTAACAGTTTGTTTGTAAAAATTGCAATCCTGTGCTTGGCAATTTGCTTGAATTATTTATCATGTAACCTACATGCCAAGTTAATATCCTCAGTATTGATATTACTAAGGATTTCAGTGTTGAATCGTGAAATACAGGATTTTACTGAGTTTACATTCATTTTCCTAAACATCATTTTACAAACATCATTTGTATTAATTTTTTACACTTTTTATACTTCTTATAATTCTAAATTCTATTTATTTGTAGAAATTAATTCAAATTTATTATCATTTTCTTAATTTAACTATCTGAGTCTGTTGTAAATCAATTCATACACCGGTGGCAAAATAAACATGAAAATTGATGTTTAGCTATATTTCTTTTTTTATTTAGTCTTTTTTATTTTGCAGAAAAATGTGGTCTTTTTCTTTCTTTTTGTTAATTTCTTGTTGTCTCTCTTGCAACAAAAGAAGTAGGGCTGTCGAAATTAATGCATTAATCCGAATTCATTTCTTTGGATAATTAATTAAAAGTGATGAAATCTTCTGTTCCATTTGACCCACGTCACTGCCAGCTTCTTTAGTATTTACTGCTTCAAAGTCAATTTAAATGTAAAAGTATAAGTCTTTACACATTTTGAAACAAATTACAATAGTTACTGATGAAGGCAGTGAACCAAGTGTAAAAAAAGCAAAAACATCTCAGCAGAACATTATAGAGGTTCTGTTAAGTTCTACAAAGCAGGTGTAATTTCCTTTAGTTACACAAGTTTAAATTCGAAAAAAATATACATTTTAATGTAAAATAAGTAATTTTAGTCAAGTGTCTATATCACCTTCTTTCATAAAATGAAAAACAATGAAAGGGTATTAATTGTGTTTAATCAAAATTAATCCAGTGACCCTGTGATTAATTTAGATTAATAACAAATGGGCATTAATCGTGATTAATCAAAATGAATCCACAGTGACCATGTGATTAATCAGATTCAAAATTTTAATCATTTGACCGTCCTAAAAAAGTAAGATAATCATAAATTATGTCAAAACATAACTATCAAACAGTAAACGCCCATAACAAGGCTTGCTCGTCTGACTTAGAGATCATATGAAATGATAAATAATTAGCAATAAAATAGCACTACTTTAATAAACCATTTCATACCTGCTTCATTCATTCTTCATTGGAAGTTTTTTGACCAATAATTTAAATTATGTCTTTATTTTGTCACATTTATTGTTAGTAATAACTTCACCTGGGTCAGAGTGACCTCTACTGCCCTGCGGTCTGAAACAGCAAGTGATTGGCTCGATGCGTGATCAGTCAGTGTAAGATGACCAATCAGGTGTGACATAGGAGGAACTCCAGCCATGTCATCAAACTGTTTGGCTCTCTTTCTCTCTCTCCCTCTCTCTCATTGAACCATGAGGATGGTTATAATGCATTACAGTGAGGGGAAAATTGTGTGTAAGTAATACACTAGGGGAAACCCTGCATATATGTGTCTATGAAAGTTTGTATATCACAAAAAATATATTACAATGTACATTTTTTCTACATTGCCCTGCCCTAGTTTTCACAGTACTAGACCTTTAAATAACTTGGCAACTTACTGTTCTCAAGCAAGAGATAAATAAACTGACAATATTCCCATGTCAGTCCAAATGCAAAGGTAAAACAGGGAAAACTAGCTAAGATTGCTCTTTCCAAAGGTAAATCTGTCTGTTCTGGTGGCAGCTATTTCACACTGGCCAGCACACAATGAACCAATGGGGGAACCAGTTTCCTGTAAGTTTTGTTTTTCTAAGTGGGCAAGAGGCAGCTGCAGTATTACAAAACAACCCTTCCCTCCTTGCCGCCTGTATCACGAGGGAAAATGCTCAACATTTTATTTACAGAAGCCTTCCGTTCCTCAGTGAGCAGAAAGAAAGGCACTGCTCTCCAAATAAATCCTCAAATCAAAGTGTTGCAGCAGCAGAAGGCTCTTCTTTGAACTGATCTCAAAGTGTTTGACTATGATTCGAGCAACTCTACTCAGATACACTCTCTGGTATCCATACAGCTGATTCATAGGAAGCTAGTGTGTTTTATTTGACTACTGCCCTATAGGGTGCCCGCATTACACAAGGTGGTTACCATGGGTGTAAGGCAAACCTGTGCAAAATGAAAAAAAATTCCACTGAACCCTCATCAGTAGGCTGCATATTTGAGCATTGTGTGGACAACCGGTGAATGAAAACATGTAGTCAGGGGAGACTTACTGACAAACCAAATGCAAGGGGGAGAAAGTGACAGGTTGAAAAGCTCAAAGCCATCTGCCTGACACCATCCCATCAACTGTGTCTTTGTCCTTTTGAGTTGTTTCTTCCACAGCTGTGAAATTTTTTCTTGCCAGTGAAATAACTCAAAGAAGCAGCCAGGTTCATTTCAGGACAGGAAATTGAAAAGTTGTGATAATACTCTGAATAAGGAAAAAATAGCAATGAGGTATTACTGCAGGTATTACTGTGTAAAACGAATCGTGTCCGGTCAGCGTTCTCACCATCAGCGAACCGCACTGGAGTTCGGATGGAGGCGTACCAAACCGTACCGAGACCACCTCGAAAAGGTTTACATTAAGTGGTACATGAAACATTTTCAGTAAATGAGTCGGGGTGGCAGCGACTCCAGTTTAGAACCCAGACTATTTGAGACGTATTCAGAATCAGAAACACTTCATTAATCCCAGAGGAAAGTGTGTGGTCACAGTTGCTTCATGCCAGCATTCAATAAACTTAGAGGGAAGAAAAGTACCAAAATATTACAAAAAATTACAAAAAAATAACTCCATCAATGTTAGAAAATTGAAATGCCAATACCACCCATTAAAACAAGAAAATGTGTGCAATGTTCACCAGAAAAACATTAATATAAGTAAGATAAATGAATCAAACAGTTAGACCTTCCACATAGACTGTGGTTTGACATTTTCTTACTGAATGTTCCAAAACCTGTACACAATATATTGCTCAGTATTTGTTAGTGATCGACCGATATGGGTTTTTCAGGACCAATACCGATTATTAGTAGCTAAGGAGGCTGATAACCGATATTTGGAGTCGATATTCATTTGCAGTAAAAGTGTAAAAATTGGCGTTAAAATGTTGAATAATACAAACACTTAACTTTGTTTGAATGCCTAAAGCATGTTTATTTAACCAAATAAATAAAAAATAAATAGCTCCAGAAGTGCATGGATCCTAGACTGAGAAGTTATTGTAGTGGTCATGAGCTGTAGAGATTTTCATGTGACTTTCACGCAAACACACACTATTCTCCACATTACATACATTCATAATTGATAATTGATAATACATAGTCTACTGAGAGCAGGACCGGCGAGCTAATGTTATGCTAAAAGCTAGTCAGACTTCATCTCATCATACTTCCCTGCAACAAAACAAGACTGAATTGAATTTCTTACACGCTCTCTCTCAGTCACACATACACAGGCTTCTACAATCATGGACTGTTTGCACATCGATACCACCAACAGCATTGTTTCAAGTAATTCACAGACATGTTGGGAGCTGCTAATGTTTACTCTGCGCACTCTCCACACGACAAAACACATCTCCGCCGTGTGTGTGTGAGTGGACAGTTTCCGCTTCAGTGTGTCTGCCACTTACACATACCGTGGCTTGCTTAACCAATCAGATGGCACTGCGGGCGGCACAATGTTGGAGACAGAAGTGGCAGGAGAGAGAGGGGGGCAGTAGCGTCTGAGCCGAAATAAAACAGTTTTTAATTGATTTCTTGATATCGGCCCATCGGATTAAAAAAAACACCGATACCGATGTACGTCAAAATTCCAGATATCGGTGCCGATAATCGGCCCGGCCGATAATCGGTCGACCTCTAGTATTTATGTTACCTTCACAAATATACAGGTTACCCATGCTACGTGCATTAATGTATCCCCATACTATCACAGGTAGCTTTTGAACTGAGCCAAGAGTTTTTTCCAACAATCCAACAACTTTTCCCATGTTTTCTCACCACTGACCCATGTTTTTTGAATTGCATTGCTGGCGTCAAATTCAAAGTGCGCATGTAGGAAATTTCTCATTCTCAATATGTGAAGTTGTCTGTCTGGGCTATTTTCATTTAGATATGGGGTTTGACTGTACAGTGGTCCCTCACTATATTGAGGTTCACCTTCCACAGCCTTGCTGTTTCGCGGATTTTTTTAGTGCAATTTTCATGTACTTTTTATACAGCGTATGAATGCACATTGTGTTCTGTGTCCTGATTGGCTAAAGGAGAACCCGCGCATTATGTTCTGTGCCCTGATTGGCTGAAGGAGAACCTGTGCATTGTGTTCTGCGTCCTGATTGGCTAAGGCCATTGTCAGTCATCTCCTCCGTGTTGCGTCTCCTGTGCTGTGCTGTGCAGAATGCGTTCAGCTTCGCCGCACATCTACAGGTGTTCGATCGCTGGCGATGTGACCCTGAAGCGCTGTGTGTTTGTGGGTTTTCCCTCGAACAGGGATGATGGGTAGGTTGATCGTTGAAATTAAATTTGTTGTTTCTGGAGGCCATCGTGTTTTTTATAGGAAAGCGTTTCTTTTTTTTTTTTTGTTTCTCAAACAAATGTTTTGGCCTGAAAACAGTTTTTCCATAGGAAATTACTTAGCAGATTTCACCTTTCGTGGGTTATTTTTAGAACGTAACCCCCGCAATAAACGAGGGACCACTGTAGTTTGAATTATCACGTTTTGTTTCTACTGATACAGTATTTAAAGCAGGAATAGAACAGATTCCATCTTAATTTGTCTTTTTTTCTATTCCTGTTATTTATTTATGTATAACTGCATTGCACTATTTCATCCAACTTAGCAAAAATCAATTTACCGTAGTACTTCCTAAATTCAGTGTTTTAATATGTACTTTTTATTCCTTGTAATTCAATTGCTGCTACTTAAAAATGCAATATTTGTTTGATTCCATTTGCTACTGAGCAGTGTTAATTGCATTGATGAAAAGTTTTCGTTACTGTTTTCATCACAAATATATTTTTGCAGACAAAAATGAAACGAAAACTAAAAATTAAGTCAATAATTGAGACTAAAGCTATGACTAAATTGACATTTTCGTCAACGAATAAAAGAAAATAGTGATGAAATCCAAACAAAAAGAGGGGAATATATGTGAAAAGTCAAAAGAGCCACTCAAAAAATGGAAGAGGCGGGACTGGATAAGAAGAGAACCAATCAGATCGCCTTATTGAGCGGTGAGCGGAAACTCGCCACTGTTTCGAACATGTTCCCGAGAAGACAACAGACGAAGAAACGATGATGAAAAGACCAAGGAAATGTCCACGGCTGGGACAAAAACAAGGAGAGATTTGTGACCATTTCACATTTGACAACGATGAAAACAAGACAAAGTGTAAAGCATGTGGAGCAAAACACAACAAACCTGAAGAGACATTTACAGAATAGACACCCAGATATTTTCTCAAAGGTAAATTCGTTTAGACTTTATTTTGTTTTGTTGTGTAAAATAAAATTGTATAAAAACTAGTGCACCAACGATGTTGTCGCCTTAAAATGTGATTTATTGGCAAGTTGAGTAAAGTAATGCGTCACCTTCGTCACATTAGAAACACATAACATTATGTTACTGTCATGATACAAATGTGATTAATGCTGAAACTCATGTATAATTTATAATGTTTTCTTGTTAAAATGTTACACATTATTAAATTACTGTTGTGAAACTATCATTACATGACATTTTTATCAAGGAAAAAGTGACAAAATGTTATGTTACATTTGACCCACCTCGCTGACAACTCCTTTAGTATTTACTGCTTCAAAGTCAATTTTAATGTAAAAATATAAGTCTTTAAGCATTTTGAAACAAGTTGCAGAAGTCTACTGATAAAGGCTGTGAACCAAGTGCAAAAAAGCAAAAACATCCCAGTAGAACATTGCAGAGGTTCTGTTACGTTCTACAACACTAAAATTAAAACAAATCAGATGACTAAATCTGGACTAAAATTAAGATTAATTTTAGTCAAAAGACTAAAACTAAAACTAAATTAAAATTTCTTGTCAAAATTAACACTGCTACTGTGAAAAAGAAAAAAAAGAAAAAAATCTGTCTATCCATCTGTCTGTCTGTCTGTTTATGTATCTATCTGTACAATGAACATGAACAAATATTTAGAAAAACGCATAAAATAATCATAAAATACAGAAAAGGAACAACGTGAAGAAAAACAGAAAACAGAAATTTACAGAATAATAAATAATATGAACATAAATGAGCACTGTATGCAACAAGATGAAGGAAATAACCAGCAAAATGAAGAGAAATCACCAAAATAGAGAAAGAACTAAAAAGCGCTCAGAGTGCAGACCTCTGCCAAGGCACATGACATTTCCCCAAATGACATTATTAAGTCCTGAGTCCACAGGGAGGGTTTTAGTGTCACAAAGGTGCACATGTTGAAATACTACTATATTTAGCTCACAAAATAGTGGTGTAAGATATTTTCAGGCGACTATATGTTGGATTAAAATTAAAATCTGTGGTCAATTTAACAAGATGAAGCCTATGTATAGATGTGATCTGATGATTTCGGATATGTATGGAGACAGTGTCTGCGTAAGTGAGGTGAGTGCGTGTGTGTGTGTGTGTGTGTGTGGGGGGGTTACATTCTTAGTGTCAGCGTAATCAGTGAGCCACTCCTGTCTCTGTGGCTGCATGACAGTGATGCACATAAATGTTCTTTTCACACAGTAACATTTCAAACTGTAATGGATGTTTATATTCTTACTCATGTAGTCTCAACGAGTTGTCAGCGTCTCCTCCATCATGGTATGTCCCGCCCCTTCTCAATTTTGATTGGTTGACAAGTGAGCAGTGACAACTCAGCATTAAAATGGCCAGCACCTCTGATTGGTCAGCACAAAAAAAATAAAAAAAACGCTGTGCACTGAGATGGTGATTTGGAACACCATCAAAATCTAATCACTTGTTCCTTATTCCATTTCTGACATTTCTGAAAATTTCATCAAAATCCAACCAGAACTTCTTGTGTTATGTTGCTAACAGACATACAAAGCGAAAAACCAACGCCATCGAAAATATAACCTCCCCTCACCTTTGCTTAGAGGAGGTAAAAGTGGACAAAAACTTAGAGTATAATCAAGACAATGAGCAAAATAGCCAACATGAATAAAATAATCAAGAAAATAATTACAAAATAAACTAAATTAAGAAGAAATAACAAAATAATAAATAAACAGTATAATGAACACAATGAGGAATGTAATGAAAAAAATGAACAAAAATGAACAAAACAATGAATAAAATTAACACGGATGAAGAATGTAATAAATAAGATTCAGAAAATAATCCACAGTGACCCAACTTTTGTGAGTGTAATTAACAGTTTCAGTGCGTGTGTTGCATATTTACATGAACCACTATTTTAAAGCCTTTTACACATAAATAGATGCCTTTCTGCGGGCAATTACAGGCACAAAAACAACCGAAGCATCAGTTCTTAAAGGAGAAAAACATTTTAAGAGTTTTATGGGTTTGTTTTACTGTGCAGTGTCTCCTGAGTGTTTCAGACCATTATCCATCTACATTCTTCTAATTTCTTCAGCCTCCTCTCCCCTCTGCTGCATCATATAAAGATGCCTAATTGAAGGCTTTGCGCAAAACAAATGACCACATTAGCGTGCCCCCTTTTAACTCGTCTTTCTTCCTGTCTCTGGTTGTAATGCATTATACACTCCATTTGTTCTCTGGTGTCTCTCAAATTACAGTGCAGCCAGCCAATCATCTGGAGACTAAAACGAGGGGGGGGGGGCGTGTTTTTTTCCAGCAAACCCAAACCCACCCAACACTCCAAAAAAAGAAACTGTTTCTGTGTTTTGAACCTCTGCCCATTGTTTCATCTGAGATGCTCTGCCTCAGTCATGTTACTGACCTGCTACCAGGTCACTTAATAAGTTGTCAAATGCTCCTCCAGTTGTTGCTGATTTGTGCCAATTACTTTTTCAGCCTTTTGTTGCCCTTGTTTCCACTTTTTTGAGATGTGTTGTTGCCGTAAAATTCAAAATGAGCAAAATCCTGAAGAAAAAAAGTCAAGGTCAAATTTGTTTACACCGTATAGCACATTTACAACAACTCATGCTGCCCAAAGTGCGTTAAAAATGCAAGTGAACAACAAATAAAACAATAATAAACCAGATACAAAGACAAGACTTAAAAGACAATAAATCCAGTAAAACAAATTAAAACAAGACTAAAATATACAATAAATAAAATACAGTACAATAACTATCAAAACAAATATGTCCAGTTCAACCTAAGCTAAAAGCCAATCCATAGAGGTGAAGCTTAAGTAACGATTTAAAGTGCTCTAGTGTTTGTGCAGATCTAATACTTAGGGGGCAGACTATTCCAGACTCGGGGACCTGTCACAGAAAAGGCTCTGTCATCTCGAGTTTTCAGTTTTGTCCTTTGAAGTCGATAAAATCAGCCACGAGCTGGACCTCATGGTTCTGGCTGCAGCATGAACAGACAACAGCTCAGAAAGGTAAGAAGGAGCCAGACCATTTAGTGATTTAAAAACAAAAAGAAGCATTTTAAATGGATCCTATATGTAACAGAAAGCCAGTGAAGAGAAGCCAGCACCAGGGTTAGGTATTCCCGCCACTTGGTACGTGTCAGCAGGCAAGCAGCTGCAATTTGGAACAGCTGGAGGCGGTGGATGGAGGACTGGTCCAGACTGTAGTACAGGGAGTTGCCGTAGTCCAATGGGCAGGTGATGAACAGATGAACATGTTCAAAGACATTACCTGGAAGGTATGGCTTTCCCTCAGCTAACTGTCTGAGATGGAAAAAGCTCAACTGGACTACTGCACTCACCTGTCTGTGGAGTTTAAAAGCACCATCAAGAAAAACACCAAGGAAAACAGACAAAAAGCTGACCTAATAAAAACGAGTCTACCCCATTCTATGTCCTGTCCCTCAGTTTGATAAAGACCATATATGAAACTGAGGATACCAATGATTCCAGTATGTTTAACTCACTGCCCTGCTCTACTTGTGACGTGTGTACTGTCAAATTATGCACATAAACCTTTCTGTAGCTGTTCCCTCACATCAGAACTATATTGGCAACATGAATGCAAATGCCTAATGGCAGAAAAATGTCACAACAGAAGCCAAAAACATTCCATACCCCGTGTTTCAAATGGATGTAACCCAGGTTCCTGTTTGCTCTGAAGCCAATTCTAAGCATGAAATATTTTATCCCACCTTTGTCTTTGACTAGAGGATCATTTGTAAAGTTGTTGGCTCTGATCCACTGCCTTTATAATCCGAAAACACCACATCAAAAGCTGCATTCACACAAGATTAATAAGAAACAATTCAGTCACTTTAATTCACTTTAATTCAGCATCGGTGAACACTCCCTAGACAGGAGAGACACACATTAAATGCTTGACTTGTATTTCTTTTATGTCCACACATGAACAGAAAAACAGCTCTTTTTTCCACACGGGTAAGATCCAAGAAGCTGCCAGACCTTTGTGTCCCTCCGTGCTTCCCATACATATGGTGCCACAGTCAGTTTTCTCCATGTGACAAAGGCTCTTCAAACCACTACAGCCAAAATAACAATGCAGCGTGGGTGGCTCTCGCTCGTCTTTGAGTGCCACTGCGTGTGTGTGGGTGTGTGTGGGGGTGTGTGTGTG
>JAQQAE010020752.1:0-10616 GCA_029823295.1 Pseudamia nigra | reverse complement strand
GTGTCTCTTGCAATGAGCCATTTTGGGGTCTTTACACACACAAATGGTGCGGGACTTGACTGGAATTACTCGTTATCGTTCTTCCCGCTGTTACTTCTGCGACGCCCCCTGACTAATATTACTCCATATATAAGGCGCACCGGATTATAAAGCGCACTGTCATATTTGGACAAAATCGACAGCGTTTAGGTGCGCCTTATAGTGCGGAAATTACGGTACATTGGTTTTGTTTGCATCACATCATATTTGTTTGACTGTAACATCATATCATGTTACTTGATACTGGTCACACACCAGTTTGTAGCTTTCAGAACTTCCATGGTTTTTGTGAATGCATTGGGTTGATGTGATGTCTTATGTCCATGACAACGCCATATCAACATGATGACATCATAATAGAGCATTGTTCATTTTGTGAATGTGACTGCCTGCCTCTGAGGCTGTTGTTCAGTGAATTAAGGTCATGTGACACACAAACGTTCACCCATTGTTCTTGAAGCAGGTAGTGTTATTTTTGAGGTAGCAACATGGTTTTTGAGTGTATTTTGAGTTATAAATCACTTATTTCTCTAAAAATATTGGTCCGATTGAAAAACAGTTTTCGCTACCGTGATCCTTGACCCAAAATGCATAAGCATGTGAAATGTGAAATGTGAAATGTCAGCTCTGCCCAGTTTCCAACTTATAAAGTGGACAAGCATGCATGTACACAGAGTCCTCTTCGGTTTAACTATATAGATAATTATTGCATTATGCACACTTCTACATGGACACATGTCTTCAAAGTGCTACGCACTCTGCGTCTCTGACATACCAGGCACTGGTCTGTTTTTTTACACCAAAGACAATGTTTTTGTCAGTCATTGGCACAGATGTATTTTTGTGCAGAAGATAGCAACGCTCCAGCTGCCTGACCTGTTTTAATGCCAACAGGCCTTCAGATGTGCAAAGTGTGTTTCAGTCTAAGGTTTTCTTTGTTTTCATGTTCGCAGGTGGCTTGGTGTCCAACCCGCACTGGCCTTTTAGCCACCCTGACACGTGACAGCAACATCATCCGCCTGTATGACATGCAACATGCGCCGACTCCCATCGGTGATGAAACAGAGCCTACCATCATTGAGCGCAGTGTGCAGCCCTGCGACAGCCAGATCGGCAGCTTCGCCTGGCATCCATCCTCTCAGAACCGCATGGTGGTGGTGTCTGCAGCCAACAGGGTCATGACAGACTTCACTGTGTTTGAACGTATCTCATTGGCCTGGAGCTCCACCACATCACTCATGTGGGCCTGCGGCAGACACTTGTATGACTGTGTGGAGGATGGTGCTGAAGGAGTGAAGAGCACGATAGAAAAAGACATCGCCACAAAGATGCGGCAGAGAGCACAGTCTAAATACGGCCATGATACTATCCAGGTGTGGAGGAACCACCTGCTGGCCGGAGGAAATGATCCACAGCTGAAGTCTCTGTGGTATGATCTGTCCTATATCCTTTGGAAAACCCTGCTCTGTAAAGGGCTCATGTTTGATTTGATTCATATGATTTACTATGGCTGTTGGAGTTTTGTAGTCTGTCCTGTCATCATGGCATGAACCTCTTTTGTTCCAATATTTGTTATAAGTTCCTATTGAAGTGTCACATATGAAGCAGTGTGCAGAAGACATGGAGCTGAAACTGCAGGGGAACAAACAGTCTGTAGTCTGCTCGGGCATCAAGAACATTGTGAAGATTAGCTCTGGTAAGACGTGAACTCACTGTGTGCGTCAGGGTACTGACGCTCAAAACCTCGACTGTATTGTATTGTACACTGGGATGGGCTCCAGTGACCCTACAGAGGATAAGACAGTTATGAAAATGAATGATCAGCTTTCATTTGTTTCACCTCTGTTGTTTGCTTCCAAAGGAGTACATCCACTTATTCAGGAGCGAATCGAAATTAATCTACAGTGACCCTGTGATTAATCCGATTAAAAAATTAATTGTTTAACAGCCCCAATATTTTGCTTAAATGGATTTTATGAAACTTGTATAGGAGTGTCTGACTGATACTTACCCTGAAGGAAACATAATTAACTGTACTCACCCCTAGTGACACCACTTCAAAAAACAGGATGGTTGTGTTTTTTCTCTCACAAGTGTATTTGACAAAGATTTAGCAAATTATTTGAAGATCTTCTCTGTCACAATAGAGTGTTAAACTCTGTGCCTGTCCTCCTGCGCTACTCAGGTACATCGGAGAGCCGTCGGTGCTGGAGTGGCTCAGACCGTCAGACGGATGTACCGCGGTATCACAGCGAGGAGCGCAGCCTGGCTCTGCGTCTATGTGGCTGGATCAGTCGGGGCTCCGACATTGATGTGGAGCCTTTCCTCAGATCCCTGGAGCAGGAGAGGGAGTGGGAACGAGCGGCTGCCGTGGCTCTGTTCAACCTGGACATCCGACGAGCAATTCAGATCCTAAACAAGGGAGCCACTGCTGAAAAAGGTCAGTTTGGGGTCTTAGAGGTTTGTGACATCTTCAACTCATCATTTGACCTCTGCTGTAATCAACCACCTAAGCTCATCTTTTTTTTTTTATTGTGCAGCTCTAATGAACTACTGTTTTTTTTTTCTTAGTATTAAAACTTATCTTATAGCTCTGAATTATAGACTCCTATTGGTCCTAAGTGAAAGCTTTAGGATCAGTTGGGCTGTTATTTTGAAGTTTGTGGTTTTAAGACAAAATGAGATAAAAATAACATACAAGATGCAACAGAATGAACCTGGTGAAAACGGCATGAAAGGCATAAGAAGATAAACTATGTTGCAGAATCTTTGAAAGTGTTTTAGCTGAGAATGTAAATGAAAAGAGAAAGAAAAATATGTGTCATTATAAGGATTATATAAGATTTGTCCCTGTACACAAATATATCATGATAACAGTAATTATAGGCTTATTACCAAGCCCCATCTCACTGTCATAAATCTTCAGCCTCAGTCCAAATAAAAATGAACTAGGTGGAATTTCAACAATGAAGCAGCAACAGAACCTTGTTTTTCACCCGGCATTCATTGGGTGTCAGCTGCACTGTTCTTCACACTCCACCTTAATGAAAACGCTGAGAGAGAGTGCTGTTGTTTACATGTCTTGACTAAGAAACATTCCACCAATGTAGGTCAGACGTTTTTCTGCTGTGTGCTCTAATGAGTGTTTCCTGAGCATGACTGTGGGACTGACTCATTAGATAAGATGTGTCAACACAAACATCTCTGCAGCAAGGCCTTTCTCCCCAACAGCAACTTTGACTCAAATCAATGCTATTCATAATCTTTGGAACATGTCGTAATTGTTGTTTGGCAGCTTAAAACACTATACATTTCAAAAATACATACTCAAGGGTATTTTTGTTCCTTTCATGTTTAAGGGAGTGCTGTTTTTTGCCGTCTTTTTCCATCAGTCTCCTCCCCTTCTGCAGCATCACACCACTGCATTCAGGTCTTCCATTGATCAAAACAGTGCAGTAGGTCTTCTTCAAACCGTTGTCTCAGAACCTTTACAGTTTTTTTTTATTTCTGACACAGACTCAAAATGTCTTTCTTTGACACAGATTTGATCTTAGGAAAAAGGAGAAAGTCACATGGTGCTAGATGAGGTGAATAGGGAAGGGGCTCAAGCCCTGTGGTTTGTTTTTGAGCAAGAAACTGCTTTATGAAGAGCAGTGGGAGCTGGTGTGTTGTCTTGAAGATGATCTCGAACAATTTGTTCAATTTGTTGAATGTTGCCTCCATGAAATCTTTCATTCCATTTAAAGCCACACATACGTGACACAGTGTTCCTCACACCTCAGATAATGGCTGGAAAGGTTTGGCTGCAGATTTGTTCCGTTTCGCCAAAAATTTCAAATTGATGTGTTGCTCAACTTGTAAGCGAATCATTTTCCAGCTCGTTAGCAAAAACACATGCACTTCAGTCAGTAGCTAGCAGTGAACTAAAGACTTCACTTGTTTGAAACAGTTGTGTGAAGCCAGTTGTGTGAAGCCAGTTGTGTTGCATGTTTCCAGGACATGAGGTCCACTTACCAGACAGGACATGCCATTTCTCTATTTCTGCATCTCTGATTATATATTTCTTTTACAATTATATCGTTGTACACGTTGATATTCTGATTTCTATTGTGATGTGATTAATTGTTCAACCCAAGGCTATTTAATTTTTGTCTTTGTGTGTCTTTGTTTCTTTTGCTTCTTTTCCGTCTTTTGCATCATTTTATGTCTTTTTGCCATTTTGTATTTTTTACTGTATGTTTCATTTATTTTGCAACTTTTATGTAACATTTTTCCTTTTTTGTTGCATCTTTTAGAAATTTTACATCTATGAATAATTCAAAAACATCATGCCATTTATTACTGACATATATTAAGCTAACTGTAAATAAAAACTCATATAGAAATGTTTCTGATAATCACATTTGGGCTGCCTCAGTTGGTTCTAATTTTAAGTCAGCTGTCTGTGTTACTGAAACAAACTAGTTTTAAATTCCTTTTTCAGGTGTTTGGAATGCTGTTCCTTGAGGAAAGACAAAACTTCTATAAAAATGATGGTGTTTTTCTATTAACAACTAAAAAAGATATTTTAAAAGTACAGTATCTCATGTTTTAAACCTGGTCTAGTGGAGGCATCCTTCTGTCACAGGTTCAGTGTTCTTTATCCTAAAGTTTAAACATGGGGTGTGTTTTCTGTCAGGCCCAAGTGCTTACATAGTGATGGTGAAGACTTTCCAGATGGCAGTAAATCTACCTGGTTCCTTTCAGGTGACCTGAACTTGAATGTGGTCGCCATGGCGCTGTCCGGCTACACCGATGAAAAGTCGTCTCTGTGGCGGGAGATGTGCAGCTCCCTGAGGCTGCAGCTCAAGAACCCCTACCTCTGTGTCATGTTTGCCTTTCTCACCAGTGAGCCTGGAGCCTATGATGGTGTGCTGGTATGGAATCTCTTAACAAGCGTTCACATTTTTATGCTGAGTTATATGTCTTAATTGTGATGAAGCACATCACTAGTGGTAATAATACGCTCAAAAAACTGCATTTACATTAAAATTCCAATTGTAACATCTTTTCTGACTAAAACTGTTGAAACAAGGCTTCAGAGTAGGGTTTCAAAGTCAAACATTTAAGTGAAATTAATCATTTTTGGAGGAATAAAATTAATCAAATATAGGGTGAGATTTTCTTAATCCTGATGCCAAAAAATCCTCTTTAAATTTTGAAATTGTGTCTGTAGAGTGTTTAGGGACTCTGATTAATGGTGCCATTCTCAGATTAAATTTCGTAGTATTACATCCGCTGATGAAGGAGATACAGAATTTCATTGGCCTTTAAAATTCTCAGGTGCACAGGAATGTATTTCAGATTCCCATCATCAACACTGTCACGTATGAAACACTCCAGAGAAAATGAATGGGAGCCCAGGACATTTTATGCTTGTGATCATTTTACTCCACCAGCTGTTGTGCATTTATTTATCTCTTTAGACCGTTTCCTGGTGTGGAGTCATCACTCCACAATGAGGGGATTTACAGTCAGTTTCTTTGACCTTATTTCCTGCCGTTTAGCTCTTTACAACACATTGGCTGTAAAATAAGTTTGGTTTTCTGCAGAACTGTACTTTAAAACAGTGGAAATTAAAAATATCAAATTTTTACATCTAGACTCAGTCCTGCGTGTATAGAAGGTCACTGCAGAATGTTGTTTTTAGTACTTAAATACTGAACTGTTTTCTTAATTGAACTGTGCTGAAAAGTGAGGCCAAACTACTTGTCTTTGTTCCAGAATGAGAGCAGCGTGGCTGTGAGAGACCGAGTAGCATTTGCTTGTATGTTTCTCAGTGACGTACAGGTACGTTTTCACAGAACAAATTCTAAATAATACATTGTATTTGTTTGCAACTGCAATTTGTCTCACAGCTCTGGAAGGAATGGGGAGGCCACTAGTCTTACTAAATTTAAAAAATTGCGTCCTCAAAACACAATGGTGGTTTGAACCATTTGTCTCTGGTGTTTTCAGACCTTGAATATTATTGGTTTTTATTTTAAATGACACAGTACTAAAATTAGAATATAGTGCATCTAAAATGCATCTTGTCATTTTCTCTGTCTTTCACATTCCTGTCACTGCTTTATGCCACTCAGAGCTAACGTGCAGCAGCTCTCCCTGGTTGAAAGTTCTTCATCCTTTTCACATCTCGCAATTTGGATTATTATATTTAATGTATGCAGAACTGTGTGTGACACCATTTACATATGACATGAGTTTCATACGTACCTCATGAATCTCATCCTGTGAATCTTGTGCTACATTCATGCATGTTTGAATTTGGTATTTGTCCACAGCTGCCTCGATACATAGACAAACTGACCAACGAGATGAAAGAGGTGGGCAACTTGGAGGGCATTCTCCTGACAGGGCTGACAAAAGATGGAGTAGACCTAATGGAGAGCTATGTTGACCGCACCGGAGACGTGCAAACTGCCAGCTTCTGCATGCTGAAGGTACACAACAATTCATGAGTTTTGGGGGAATTCTGCAACTTACTAGTGATGAGTTGATGGGTGCGTTGTTTTATGTGAGACAGTGAAATTCAGTTTGGGAAGTTCAGTTGCAGTCAAAGATTCACTGATCAGAAGTCGAAGGAGACACAAAATATTATCCAGTAGCATTCTTTGAAAGCAGCAGGTGTAATTTTGAACAGTAAGTTATTTTTATTTGTATACAAAAACAGAGTTATTTTAGGAAAACAAAAATGATCAGGGTCAATATGATTAACCCCCAAAGAACTGACCTTTTTATTCAGGCGTAGCACAAACCACCACTCTTTCACCGAGTAATGGTCAAAGTGTGTGAACTGAAGTTTAAGTAGAACATTTGTCCAGTATTCACTTCAGGAAGAATTTGAGGTGTCACTTGTAAAAGCATTATACCAAAAACAAAAGAACTGAGTTTAGATCTGAGAAGGATTGTTGATGGACACAAAGCAGGAGAAGGATATACAAAATCATGAAAGCATATCCTAGTATTCAGAAATGGAGCGAGACGCTTTGGAATAATTATGAAAGGTGTCAGATTTTCATAGGACTAGTAATTATGACCACAATGTGATGCATAATTGGCGTACTGCCTATAGTAGATCTCATTTTCGAGAAACGAATAGAAGTACCAGCATGGAGGCAATGTACTGCTGTGAGCAGAGGTTGCAGCAAAATCTAATTTAGCCACTTTGAAAGGCCCACAGAACAAGTTTCTGCTGTGGAACTGAAGTCAATGTGCTGCTCTATGGTTTCTTTGATAAAAAGAATCATTTTAACTCACGAATATGAGTTGCATGTCTGTTGCTGTGATGTTCTGTTAGGTCGTTATTGTGGTGTTGATTTAACACTTCAGTTCAGATCCAGTTGTGGCAGTTGTGTTTTTGTCAGTGGAGTCTTTGAATGTCCTCTGTTCTCAATGGTAAAGCTTGTCCGCAAGATACAGCTGTGAAATTTAAAAAAATAATAATAAAATGTTCTTTTTTTTGGCCTCTTTTTAATTGACTAAGTCCTTTTCACACCTGGAATCAAGGCTCATGTTTCATTGTATATATTTGGTCTGGTTAGCTTAGCTTTCAAACAGAAACTTTTGGAGCAGATTAAACAATTTTACACAATATACCTATGTTCTATTATTGTCTGCAACATCTCCCTGTTCCTGACATTGATTGGTTTATAGACAGGTTGTGTGTGACAATGGCATGTGGTTAATTTGGCTCATACTGTTCATTTTTATTCGTGACTGGGGCCTTGAATCACTTCCTCAAATTGCTTCAAAAGTCAGAATGTTTCACACATTGAAAAAAAAGAAATTATGTTTCATTTTAATTTGCAACAAGGCTGTGGCTTTTAGTCTGACCAAGAACTGGGTGCTTAGTCTACACCAGTGGTTCTCAACTGGTCTGGCTTCAGGACCCACCAACACACAGTGCTTTCATGCACAAACATGAAATAAAAAAGTCCTACTACTGAGAAATAGCTTCAAAAAGACTCAAATTATGTAGATTTAGCTGAGAATCCTCACTCTCTGAATCTGTGACACCCAACACTCCACCATGGGGAAAAAAATCAGTAGCAGTTTGTAGCCACAAACTCAAAATAATTTAAACAAAGTGCAATTTAGAAGGATTTAAGTACACAAAATGGACTTTTCTTCTGATTACCTCATCAATCGCCCCCTAGTTTTTAGGAGTGTGAATAGATGATGCGCTTTTGATTTTTTTTCTTAACATTTTTTGCCCAAGCAAAGTCCGCAACCCACTGAAAACGAGTCTGCGACCCAGTTTTGAGTCGTGACCCACCAGTTGAGAATCACTGGTCTATACTGTGAACCAAGGTGTGAATCTGCCTGAAAATGATGCAATTTTTTTTTATCATGCCCAAACCAACTGCATAGCATCTGTGCCAGTAGTTATATCTCTTTCTCCAAACTGGAGCTGGACTGCATACTACCCCACTTTCAATTATCCTTCTGCACTAATCCTTCAATGCATGGCTTTCTTGCAAAGTGGACCTAGGATCAATTTGGTCAGTGACCCTGTGTGTATGTGTTTCCAGAGAGAAGCCACATCATAACCCCAAACTTAACTAATCACAAATGAATAACCTCAGATAAACAATGTAATAAATGAGCCTATTTCTTAAGTAAAACTGCAGCAAACAAAGTAGAAACTATGCGAATGCACCTTTAGAAATGGATCAGTACTCAGATTATAACATGTCTGTCAAACCAAACAGACTGAAAAAACCAAAAGTTTTTCGAAGCACAGGTATTTCCTTGACACCTGCTTTAACAATGTGAGACTAGCCTTAGAGGAGGTGTTTGCCCTCATGTACAATGTGTTTGTAAAAGTACCAGAAAAATAGAGTGGTGTAACAGGTCTTTGGCATCAGCTGTACAGTAAGTGTGTACACCGTCCTCGATGACACAACATACACATTCCACCACGGGGACGGGTGCAGAAAGAGATAAAGTGACCAGATCCTCCTGAAGGTAAATAGAGCTTGCTGTTTTCAGGTGTCACTCCTTGTGCAACTCTTGAATTGACATGAAAATGTGAAAATAGCAGAAAATCTCCTCTTGAAACAGGGCCACCCCGGTGAAGTGCTGAAGGATCCTCGTGTCCAGTGCTGGATTGAAAACTACCGCAATCTGCTGGATGCATGGAGATTCTGGCACAAACGGGCCGAGTTTGACATCCACAGGGGTAAACTGGATCCCAGCTCCAAACCACTGGCACAGGTAACCAACAATTCATCTCTAAAATACAGCAGCTCATTTGCATTTAAAGCAACAATCACAGAAAATAATCAATTTGAGACAGGCCTAAAAATCAGGAAAAACCAAACATACAATGAACAAGCTACACTTTGTTTTGAGCTGAAACTTAATAAACACTTTCAGGGGTTATGAGACACTTAAATTCAGTTACATTGGGTCCAGTGTGCACCCTTTAATGTATAACTCACATTCCTATAATCACAAGTAAGCAGGATGAGATTATTGCTGTATTAATACTTTTCTCGCTGTTCCCTCAAAAAGAAATTGAGACAGCTGGCAAATGTGTGCACGTTTGCTCATAGGCTCTTATCAGCTGACCTTTGTGTTTGTTCTCATGTGCTAGGTATTTGTGAGCTGCAACTTCTGTGGGAAGTCCATCTCCTACAGCTGCTCAGCGATGCCTCACCAGGGCCGTGGCTTCAGCCAGTACGGAGTCAGCGGATCGCCGACCAAGTCCAAAGTGACCAGCTGCCCTGGCTGCAGAAAACCGCTGCCGAGATGTGCCCTCTGCCTTATGAACATGGGCACACCTGTGTCCAACTGCCCTGGTAAATGTGTACAGATATATTTAAACTAGCTGTTTAATACAGGGTCGTTTAAAGCAAATGTGTCTGATACCTGTTGACACACCCTTGAATATTAAGAGAATGTGGGAGAGTATGCAGACAGATTTACATTCTAGGGACGGTTGTACTTGGACTGTGGTAGCCAATCCTTTTTCCTTATTGCAGTGATATCACATATTTATTATCTGTTAATATTGACCTGTGGATTATTTTTTGGCAGGTACAGGGAAGTCAGATGAGAAGGTGGATTTGACAAGGGAGAACAAACTGGCCCAGTTCAATAATTGGTTCACCTGGTGTCACAACTGTCGACACGGAGGACATGCAGGCCACATCCTCAGCTGGTTCAGGTATGGCATGTAAATTAAATTAAAACATTTGCACACATTGGTAATTTTTTACATAAAATTATGTACAGATGTGGACAAAATTATTGGTACCCTCCGTTAATGACAGAAAAACCCACAATGGTCACACAAATAACTTGAATCTGACAAAAGTAATAATAAATAAAAATGTTATGAAAATTGACCAATGAAAATCAGATGTTGCTTTTGAATTGTAGTTCAACAGATTATTTTAAAAAAACAAACTCACGAAACAGGCCTGGACAAAAATTATGGTATCCCCAGAAGAAACTGAAAATAATTTGACCATAAGGACATGTTCAACCAAGGTGTGTCCTCTAATTAACATCACAGGTGTCTTCAAACT
>JAQQAE010020751.1:0-10617 GCA_029823295.1 Pseudamia nigra | reverse complement strand
GTCAGGTGGTGAAATTCCATGGTAGTCACATGATGACACATGTCCTCAGAGAGTTCAGAATGTCTCCATATCAGAGTGTTCGGGTTAGAAGCCAGACTCCCTTCTTACTTTATCTTTTTTCCTGGAGGAATTGTTGCACCCAAGGACTCGAATCAAGGCCATATAACACAGTTCACTCCAAAGGCATAGAATTTTAGCCTCTCATGCGATCCTGTGTGTTACAATTTAGATTTCCAGGCTTTAAAATCAAACAATGGAGAGCACCCAGCGATTCCGAGATGTTGACCACCTTTCGATTCAGTTCCCCATTCTGCACCGCTAGTGCTCTCCCCAACTGATCCATCTATTGGTAGAGCCTTGCCAGGTCTGCATTTTGATTAGCTCCCACCAACTTCTTGAATTTTTGATACGCCAGGAAACCTCCAAAGCCAATCAGCAGAAATCCTGCAATCATAAATCCAAATAGGTAGATGTCCTAAACATCTTCAATCGAAAGATCACGAAGACACATGCGCGTCCAATTGTCCCATCCGTCTCTTACGTATCCCACCGCCAAAGTGCCTGCGGGACACCTGGGCTCCCTCGGACCCGACTTTAAAGCCCAGCCGACCAATTCCATAATGCTTTTTCCGTTTGGATCGAGATGCAGCGAGACACAGACAGGACACGCAAGCTAGGATCAGAGAAGGGAGGAGAGGAGAGAAATACGTGCGCTCTCTCTGAAGCCGGAAGGAATTTTTGCTGTACAGAATTATTTTTGCCGTACACTGAAAACATTAGACGTTGACATCAAACAATGAATATGAGACAAAAAAAAATGGCATTTTAGCTTTTATGTCCAGGTATTTACATCAAAATCAGTTAAAGAACTTAGAAGATGGCATCATTTGTAAAGAAAACACCAACATTTTAGGTGAGCAAATGTATAGGAACAAAATACATGAAAGTTAATAATACTTAATATTTAGTTGCAAATCCTTTACTTGCGATAACTGCATGAAGCCTGCAACCTATTGACATCACCAAACTTTTACATTCTTCTTTTGTGACGCTTTTCCAGGCTTTTACCACAGTCTCTTTCAGTTGTTGTTTGTTTCTCTTCCTTCAGTCTGCTCTTTACCAGGTAAAATGCATGTTCAATAGGGTTTAAGTCTGCAGATTGACTTGTTCAGTGTAAAAACTTCAACTTCTTTCTCCTGATGAACTCCTTGGTTGTCATGGCAGTGTGTTTTGGTTGTTGTCTTGCTGCATGATGAAGGATCTCCTGATCAGTTTGGTTGCATCTCTCTTTAAATTTGCAGACAGAATGTTTCTGTACACTTCTGAGTTCATTTTGCTGCTGCCATCATGTGTTACATCATCAATGAAGATCAATGACCCCGTCCCAGAAGAAGCCATGCAAGCCCAAGCCGTGACATGACCTCCTCCGTGTTTCACACATGAACTTGTGTGCTTGGGATCATGAGCAGATCCTTTCTTTCTCCACACTTTAGCCTTTCCATCACTTTGATAAAGGTTAATTTTCATCTCATCAGTCCATAAAACTTTATCCCAGAACTTTTCAGGCTTATCTCTGTACTTTTTGGCAAATTCCAATCTGGCCTTACTATTCTTATTGCTAATAAGTGGTTTGCATCTTCTGGTGGAGCCTCTGTACTTTTGTTTCTGTAGTTTTCTGCGAATGGTGGGTTGTGATACTGTGAGGGAGCTGCAGGCAGCCCCTCCCTGAACAGGTGTATGATTCCCAACACACACACAGACAACATGTTTTCATTTATTTGGATTTTTCTAAATCTTATTGTTTATTTCATATTATGTGTTGCTCTACTGGAGATGGATCCTATTTCGTTGATTGATACATTAATGTGATTTTGTTTGGGCGGTTTTCTGTTTTTGTTCCGCTCTAATGCTCTCTCTCTGAGGTGATTTTAAAGGTCCACCATTGTCATGGAGGTGCACCCATAATTGTGGTGTGAATAAAGTCCAGTTGTGAGCCATCAACCTCGTTTGGGGAAACACCAGTGGACTGAAGTTGGGGTTTTTTGGTGAAGTAGGTTATTGTATAAATTGTAGTAAAATTAATATAATTTATTTCTGATTCTTTGATGAGGAAAAATGTTTCTATAAATAATGTATATATAAATTGTAGGTACACCCCTTGGTCTATTGGGGAAATGGTTGGGGCCAGTCCCTTTAAATAGGGCCTGGCCATCATTGTTGGGGGCCTGTAGTGTGGGATGTGGAATGCACGGCTGTAAAAATGTAAAAACATTTTCATGGCTGTAAAAATGTCTGTACCTGTGATGGAAAAGCCAGTAAAAGAAAAGCAATCACTGAAGTTGCATGCTGCCTTTGTTTGGTCACACACCTCAGCCATTGCTGCCATCCCCAGCTCAGTAAGGGAGCAATTTAACATCTTACACCCTGCAGATACCTTCACTCTTGTCTTGGAGGTTGTTGACGATGTCACTGACAGTATTAGGGTTTTTCTTCACAGTTCTCACAATTTTTGCAATCAGTTACTGATGTTTTCTGTGGTCTGCTGGTTTAAATATGTGTTGCTCTGTACACCAGTGGATACTTTCTTCTTTAGGACATTCCAAATGGTTGTCTTGTCCAGAGCCAATATTTGTGCAATGGCTCTGATTGAATATCTTCTCTCAGCTTCAAAATTGCTAGCGCTTCCCCCATAGACAACTCTCTGGTCTTCATGTTGATTCCACCTGTTGAACTACAAACACAGTCTACACAGGCAAAACCCAAAGCTAAAACTGAGACAAGACACTATTATTTGAGTAACAGTGTAATAGGACACACTTGGACAGTGAAACACACCTGTCAGTCACATGTTCCAATAATTTTGCTCACTTGAAAAATGGGCTGGTTCAACCAAAACGTGCTATCTTCTAAGTTGTTCAGCTGATTTTGATGTGAATACGTGGAAATAAAAGCTGAAATACTGATTATTTTTTTTTGTCTCATTCTTTATTTGATGTCAAACCCAAATGTTTTCAATGTACAGTAAAAATAAAGGACTTGGCCTCACTGTTCCAATAGTTTCAGAGGGCACTGTAAGTACATATTCAAAGAAAATCTAAATGAGCAGAAACACTATTTGAGTATAGGAACAGTACATTTAGAAGTCAAGTCAAAGTAAAGCTGCCGCCAACATCCACGATGACTCAGAAGCTCAAATGTCCCCAACCGCTCGGGCTGCACCAGATGGTCAGTCAGATTAATCATATGTTTTAGGAGATATGGAGTGACTTTTGTCCTCCAGACTTTATTTTGGCATTAGTTCAAAAATGATGAGTTGAGGGTTGTTAATCAATGTGATGAACCCTGTTTTGACATATTAGCTTTTGTACCATCTCCTCTAAACAGCTTAATCCACTGTTGGCAGCTAATCTGTGCTGCTTTATTGATCAGGGCTGTAGACGTTTTGTCCTTTTCATGTGTCATGAATGTTGGTACAAACAATTATGTTCCTTCTCAGGATGAATTTTAATCACTTTGATTATCTCTTTACTTATGCTGTCATTAAGCACTGACCTTAGGGTCAGGTTTTTTAGTACATTATTTAATGATCAAATATATTTGACATTAATGACATTCAAGCTCAGAGCTGGTGTCAGGCAGGTCATAAGGGGTTCTTATCCATCCAAAAAGGTCACTGAGTCTCTTTACCTGACAAAGAACAAAAGCAGATTTGTGTTTTGGTGATAAATATGCTACAGTGAATTCATACACTTTGTGAATGGAAGGATTAACATTGTGAAAATTAAGGCATAAAACCATGTAGTTTGAAGTTTGTGTGAAAACTGATTTTCAACATTAAAGAACATTTTATCTAACATACAATCAGCTTCTACAGCATTTGAGCATGATCTCACAAGAAAATTTTTAAATGAATGGAAAGAAATTCACTTGATTGAGGACATTTGACCCTCATAGACAGGGAATCCAGCTGTTCTTTGTTGTAACACAAGAACATGTTTTTCTTGAAGGAGACACTATGCAGTTTAATTGTGACAAATCATATGCTGTATGGTTGTAATTATGTAAATTGTTAAGAGTGACCAGCTGTACTGTATTTAATGCAGAACAATTAAGGAATTTCACACCACACATCTGCATTAAGCTCTAGTGTTGTGGATGTAATAGAATTTGTATGCACCTGTCTATGGATAAATGTAGTAGTAGCCCTTTTCATGGAAAAATTAATCATGTTACCTGCATATTCAATAAAATCTATGTGAGGTGAAGAAAGCACACCCCTGGCATGTCCATTCCTTATAGTATGTGCTGAAACCACGCTAATTTGGGAAATTTTGCAACACTAGCACATTGAACTGATACATTAATGTGCCTTCAAGATCAACTAATACCTGTTAGCATACAATGCCAACCAAACGTTTGGACACACTTGTTTTCTTCAGTAGTTTTTTTTTTTTTAACCGGAACATGTTTTATGTTTTAGATTGTCCAAAGTAGCCACATTCAGCTTTGACAGCTTTACACACTCATGGCATTCATCACATTCACAAGGTAGTCGCCAAGAGCAGGTTGTGTGTCTTGTGTTAATTTGTTCCATTTCTTGCCTTCTTCATGTGCTTTCGACCAGGGGTGCTCATTACGTCGATCTACCGACACTACCATTGCGATCGACCGGTCGATCACAACGGTAGTGTCGGTAGTGACGTCTGACTTTTTCTGACACTTGGGTCACTGCGCATCTGCAAACAACCTATGTGCAGTAAAACTAACAAGCTAGATAGTGAGTTACCTCCAATTTTTAGCCCTGGGTTTTTTAAACTCAAAGGGTATAAAAATAAGTGGGGGAGCTGGACTAAGGAAGAAGACAAAAACTTATCACTTTCATACAGAATGGGAGGAGGACTTTTTTTTCACGATGACATTTTCGAAGTGCGTTTGCCTTATCTGCCAGTCTATCGTTGCACTTCCAAAAAAGGGAAATATGGAGCAGCATTTTTGTACTGTTCATAGTATATACGAGACTACCTTCCCACCAAAAAGCAAGCTGAGAAAGAGAAAGGTGAAGGAACTAAAATGCCAATTACCAGGACAGCAATCATTGTTCACACAACATACTTCAAAAGTGAAAGCCGCCATCGAAGCATCGTTCCGGGTGAGTGTAATCATCAGCGTAAACTCAGGCAATGACAAACAATGTACATAGTTAATTGTGTTGTGCAATATTGGCTCATGTCTGTGAAGATTCACAGTCGTCCATGTCATGGTATTCAAAACGTGTGGTTTTCCTTCTGTCGACTGGACTGGAAATTTGGTTTGAGCACAGTCAGGCGCGCCGGAGGGGTGCCCTCCCTGCCCCCGTGCTGTGGCGGGTGGGAACGGGCAACCCCAGTGCCAACGGGGAGCGGACAACCCCTGCGCCGGGCGTCCTGGAACGTGGCGTCTGACCTTAAGGGGACGAAGACAATAGATCATGTGATGGATAATCATCGTACATGTGCGTGCGCATGCTTCACCGGTCAAAGAAAATTTCCGGTAGGTAGATCATTTTGACTTGGTCATTTTATAAGTAGCTCACATGATGAGCACCCCTGCTTCAGACCATCAGTCGTCTTGTGAACCGAAAGGCTGAGAACAGAGTCAACAGGCCTATTAGTGCTACTGCAACTACTGTACAGATCCATGTTATGGTAAGAAACTCCTAAGTAAAGATAAAATATCTGTGATTATTTTATGAAGGGAAGGTCAGTGAAGCTGAGAAATGTTAAGAACTTTGAATGTGTCCATAGGTGCAGGTTCCGAAACCATAAAATATGATGACAAAACTGACTCCAAGAGACCAAGAGATACCTCTGCTGCAGAAAATAAGTTTATTAGAATTATCAGCCTTATCAGAAAACGCCAATTTACAACACATGAGCTAGTGTTTGATGGTCCTGATGAGCGCAAGTTTCTCCATAGCTTGTACTTCTTGAGGTTTTTTCAAATTGACTCACCTGACCATCCTTTACAGATGCTTCTGGTGTGACACGGACATACCTAGCAATACTGCTAATTATGTCTCTAGAGCAACTACAGGGGCAAGTTATATAAAAATTCACCTTCTGTTATGGTGTTCACAGAGGTGGAATAAATTATAAACCATAACTGTCACTTATACCAGGCTGTAAACGTATTTAGTTCTGCATTAAAGTTGGACATCTTAATATGGGACTCTTTGGGGACTGACCTGTTTTTTGGAGCCAACCTCAGTGGACACTGGAGGTACTGCAGTTTATGACACTTCCACATTTAACTCCCAGTTCAGTCACAGGCATCGCCATCCTGACCACAACACTAGATTTGATGCCCTTTTTTAATCAAAAAGCACCTGCAGCTTAGAAACAAGCAAACAAGATTTTGAAATTTTCATCAGCTCTCAAAGAACTGATCTAAAACACTTTTAATAAACACATGGCATTTACTCAGCTACCACAACTAACATAATGAAATTTAAAATAATCAGATGTTTTTAATACAATACATATCAAATTGCTTTAAACTGTCTTTATTTTCTTTTAAAGAAAATAACCCTTCTTTTATGGAAGGGTTCCCATATGCACTTTGATTTTTGGCCCCTGTATCTACTGTCTTTTAGGCAATTTAACCATCATCTGCTGGAGCTCATCCATGGCCTGTGGCCCTCTTTCATATAAAATACTTGGCCCTGCCGCTGACTAGCAAACAGAATGATTGAAGTTTGTTATGGTGCCAGAATAAACCCCACTCTGTTTCCATGGTTAACCTTGTCAAACTTGGCTTTGGGGGATTGCAATTGTGTAGATGCTCTGATACATTTTCTTTTCTATTTTCACATAAATACAGGGTGAGGAGTGCTATGATGGGTTTTGAAATAGAAATTTAAATGAATTCATATTAAAGCAGGTGTAACCTTGAATCATGCAACTTCAAAGACTATGCCTGTAGACCTAAATATTTCCAGCTTGTGTGGAGATGACACAATGTTTACCATTGCTGTCAATGTTATATTCATGTTATTTACTTTAAAATCCATTTGAGTATATCATTTTGTTGATGGCTGACTAGCTGAATGCTTTAATTAATCAGTTCTCAGTGAACATTGTTTGATTACATTAACAGTCACTAAAAATTATGACAGATTAAGACATAAAAACATACTTTTCCTGTCAAAAATGTGAGCAGAGCAGATTCCTGCCATTATCCACCACAGACCTCCTTAATAAATAATTTCTGGTAATAAGGTTTTGAATTTTAACATTTTCCCTCATGTTTTTGACTGCAGATTAACAACAAAAATGGGAAGGTTATGTCTGTGACTATGCTTGCATCCAGATGAATGCGGGTGATTATAAACAGACGTGCCACAGCCAGTTGGGGAAAATACATGTTGCAACTACAGTAGAGAAAATATGCGTAGAAAACCTTGTTAAAATCTAATAAGCCCAAGGTTCTTTTGGGCTTGCTTTGTTTTACTAAGGCTGAATATTGTGATGTAAATATTCAAATTAACCAAAAACAGAAAAATACAGATGGATAATGCTGCAGGCTATTCAGCACATTTTTGTTAAAGCCATGAGTCTACACTGTTTAGAAATTACCAACCACTCATTTAGCATGCCGGTTATACAGTGAAAGCCTCAGCATCTTGTCCAGCACAGCCCACAGTATAACCAAAGGTGGGTATAAACATGATGATGATTATCAGTTTTGTCCAGTGATGGGTAAAAAGAACCAGCCAAGTGAAAGCATTGTTACATTTTAGTCATACCAATTCAAGCAGAAGGAGAATAAGTACTGGAGTAAAAGAGTATTTCATTAAAAAAAAAAATCTGCTCAAGTGATGGACTTCCATGTTGTTGCAGACCTGGACGTATTTGAGTCAAAACTTAAAACATATTTATTCAGGAATGTATCTAATACATACTACTGTATGGTGGCACTTTTTATTCTTTTATTCTCTCATTCTTTTTATGCTTTATTGTTTCAATTTTAAAATTTCTTACTCATTTACACTTCAGTCTATATAATTGTTTTTATGCTGTATATTTTTAGTGCAGTTTGATCTTTTCTAAAGCATTTTGGTTACTTGCAGGTTGCTGTAAAGGGCAATATAAAAAAGTCCAATTATTACATAATGAGTATCTTCATAATGTGGAATTTAATATGGCCTCATATGGTATTTGAGTGTGTTATTTATCACACAGGTAAGAATGTAAGGTGTACTGTACATTGACTGTCATCAATATAGTGTCAAATTCAGAACTAGGAAAGGTAAAAATGCATGATGTAAAACTTTTTACAGTCTAACATCTAAACATCTAGAGGAAAAAACTTTACTTCTCGCAAGATTTATTGCTTATTTTGTTCATTTTTGCTCATTCTATTGCTTATTTTGTGAAATACTGTTGGTCATTTTTGTTAAGTTTTGTTGATTTATTTGGTCAATTTCATTTTCCTGATTTTTGCTGTTTATTTTGTTCATTCTTTAAATTCACTTTGTTGCTTTATTTGTTCATTTCACCTACTTGGTCGGTTATGTTCTTCATTTTTGTTGAATTATTTCATTATTATGCCCTGCACAAACTAAGTTGAGTTGGAGGATTTAGTGGAGAGCTCTGTTCAAACATTCAGCTCATTATATATTAAGTCCCTGGACCCAAACTAACCAAACTCAGCACATGGGTAGTCAGGGTTACCACGGCAACCACTGAATTTGCATATTAATTAGGTCACAGCATTGATAACTAATACAATCCTATTTTGACCTACAGTACCAAAAACCACTATAGAGGCACCAAATTCTAATATGTGATAAGACTCCAGGACACCTGTCACTCATCAAATTACCTTGACCTTAACTTTGACCCTGAACATCAATAGGGTCTGAAGTTATTGTACTTCTTGCTTACATTCCTAGCTAAGTAGTCAGGTTAAAAATATCATATACCTCCATGACTGAGAATCTTCACAGACATACTGTACCTGCATGTTATTGACTGATTCCATATATGTGGTGACCTTCAGCAAAAAAGGTCAAGTTCATGGTTAATTCCAAAACTAGGCAGAGGATTTGTCATTTTACAGCTTGTTTTGTTCATTATTATAATCTACATGATTTATTTGTAATTTTGTGCTCACTTTGGTGTTTATTTTTTCACCTATTTATTAATTTTATTCCTGTGGAGATGTGGAGCTAAATGTAACTGAGTAGACACTTTTTCATCATGAACGAGATTAAAAGAGGTAAACGTATTTTGTAAAATGACTACTCTCAGAAGTAAACTTTCCTAAAAAACTACTCAAGTACAGTATATGTAACGGAGAAGATATACTTGATTACAACCCACCCCTGGGTATTTCTGATCTTGTGCTGTTAATCATAGACTGTATAAAAGCCATCCACCTTGAACTATACAGACCAAAACCAGGCTGTAAACATGTTCATTTCTGCTTTTAAGTTGACCAGTGTTACTCTGTAGTGATTGATTTGCTTATGGAGCTAGTTTCCTTTGACAGACATCATCACAGTTTTTGACACTTCCGCTTTACTACACTCAGCTCAGTCACAGAGATTGCCACTTGGTGTTACTTCAAAAAGAGACTCGTAAGAGTTATGGTAATTATTTTGCACCGTGTGTGAGTGGGTATATGTGCCTGCTGGCAGTGTCCTGGCATTTTTGGCTCAGTGCGGCAGACAGGCTGTAACTCAGGGTGATGACAAGGACAGGATCACCGTGAGCCTCGACTGAGGAAGCACTAAGCTTGCCCTCATTATTCCACTATAATGACTTGCTTTCTTTCATTCAATCACACTGTTTTTCTTTTTTTCTTTTTATTATGAATTTGCAGCAGCAAAAGAGAGTCAAACCGGAACCTCAGTCAATCCACGGAAAAACACACAGCAAACGAAAACTGTAATGAATGAACAGTGTTTGGATGTTGACTGTGACAACAAGGAGTCTCACAGGTCACACACATCGACATTATCAGAATCTGGCAAATGCAGCTGTATGTAGCACACCGCCAAACACAACCTCCCTGTGAAAAATGATGATTCTTTGACAACTGAAACAGCTCCAGTGGATGCAACAGTGCACAGTTTGTTCAATCAGTTCAACTCAGCTGCGAAGCTGCCAGTGGCTGATCTGTTTTGTAAGTGCACGCTTATCATAATCAGCTTCTGCACATTTCTGAGCTGATGATCCAAAACAATCTCAGAACTTATAGTAACTCATTGTTATTAGGAATTACAGTGGATATGTAAAAACACTGACAATAGAAATCCATCTCGAAGGCAGATGTTGGAAACTACATTTATGCAACTGCTCTTGTTTTTAAAGGTTCTGTATCTGAAATTGAGGTGGGTGAAGTACTGGTACTTTATACTTATAATTAGTAGAAATAAAGTACTCACAAGACATACTCAAATAGTGAGTAACTTCATAATGTGGCATTAATAACCTCATCTATTTGAACAGATTCTTTATCCTAGAGTTAATAACAATTTGAAGGTCACATTTCCATCAAAGTGTCATGATTTGTGTTTAGTGTTTCCTGTTTTATTTTGAAATGTAGTTTGATTGTATTGTTGTGTTGTTGACT
>JAQQAE010020750.1:0-10617 GCA_029823295.1 Pseudamia nigra | reverse complement strand
ATGTGGCAAGTGAGGCTGAAATATTCAAGTCAAAGGTGGTAACCCCCCCCCCCCCAATATTTCACACTGAATAAGTTCATCATTAATTTTTAGTAAGTGATTTTTAAATGTGCTGTAGAGTTTAAACAGACTAGAAATATGAATTTCTATATTTGCACAATTAAAACTCAATATTATACTAACAATACAACTATTTTTTTCTACAGACAATAATCTTCAATTTAAATACTGATTTACTCTGGTCAAAATAAACAGACTGGACGTAGACTTTTTTGTCTTGCTACAAACCATAATGAACTGAAAATGTGTGAACTCATGATCTTGACTCATTTTCATTGTTACAGCTGTTCCAGTAGCTCCAGAAAAGAAATCACAAATTAAATTGGATGCTTTTAGGGTTTCCAGATAGTTCTGTCATTTTACTGATAGTTGGTGCATTCATGATGACTACTTGTGGAGTCTTCTTTCTTCTTTTCCTTTCGGCTGTTCCCTTCAGGGGTCACCACAGCGAATCAGGGGTCAACACAGTGAATCAGGGGTCGCCACAGCGACTACTTGTGGAGTGGGCTCTTTTATTAGCCACAGGAAGAGGCATATAATGGTTTCATGATTCTATTCCTGCATACCTGGCATGTCAACACAGTTGTTTAAATGTGGCTGGACCGCTTTACTTGAATCTTGTCATGGTTATTGAGGACTTGAATATCTGCGTCCGATCAGCTTTTGGGATAGGTGGTGCTATTGCTTTTCAATAGTGAGTGCTACTGTTTGGAGCCAGAAAAACTAAATTACTTGATAGTATCTGAACAAAGTTACTTGGAACTTGGCATGATTACGTATTCATCACTATAATATGTCACTTCTGTCAGCTTTTGAGATGGGTCAGACTACTGTTTTTGGGGTAGGTCGCACAGTTGGTTGTACCAAGACTCAAAATTCTGCTACATGGTGGTTGCTTTTTTGGGTAATACCTTGCAATGACAGGCAATTAAACAACCTTTATAATGTGATCTGTATGACTCTGAAAGAAGGTTATGATCACTCTAACCTGCTCATGGCTCATTGTAGCTGAATCTTATTGTGTATTCCAGCAGTGAATGGCTTTTGTTTATTTAAAGGCTGCTTCTTGGATGCATGTCGGAGTTCTTGATGCATGAAGTTGCTGTGCTGTCAGTGGGACAGCACAGTATAACTTAGATGTTATGTTGTCCAAATGAGAGTGCTGAAACATTAATGTCCATTTTACATTGCCTCCATATTCCGAGCTTTAATTTTGATGATTAGTTTTTTTTTTAACTCTTCAGTTTGTTTTCACATGAAGCTGGTTTACCCATGCAGACCAACACTGGGGTGAGGTGGTTTTGTGGAGATGATGATGAAAGGAGCACAGGAGGAGGGGGTGTTGGTGAGAAGTTATTCTTCTCTGTGGAGGCAGCTGATAGAAGCATAAAGTGATTCACACGGGCTGAGTGAGATACTGTTGAAAATGATAGTGTTTCAGTCAGTTGATTATTACTGATAATTTATTTTACCTTTGTTTAACTAGGTAAGTCAGTTGAGAATCATTTCTCATTTACAATGACGACCTGGGCCCGAGGCACATATAGACAGACAACCATTCATACCTACGTGACCAATTAGCCTCGTGCATGTTTTTGGGAGGAAGCCGGAGTACCTGGAGAGAACCCACGCAGACACGGGGAGAACATGCAAACTCCACAAGCACTCCACAAACACATGCAAACACGGTGACACACCGTGTCACCATGTTTACTTACCTATGCTTATTCAAGACTCGAGGAAGAAATTGAATTTAACCACCTTACTCTGAGTTTAAACACTTTATTTATCAAGGCACGGGGTAAATAAAGTCAAATGTATAATTCAAGTGCAATCAATAAGCGCTGTTTCTAGTCTCTCACAGAACTGCAAACACAACCAAATGATTAATCATTTGGTTAGGAAAGTGCTCCGTCTCGAAAGTGCTTTTTGGGGGATGTTGCTGTTTGTTTGGTGCTCCACTTTTATGGCTTATGCGGTTCTTATACTGCAAGTCGTGACTCTTGCATTTGACCAGAGCGAGATGTTTTAGCTATAACTTTACCAAGTCTTGCTGGTGTTTCCAGTGAAGATGCAACAGCTGCGTGCAACTTATAAACAGTTTGTCACTCATGTTTCTCCCGCAGAGATTACTTTTCACTGGCATAGTGATGGTTCGGCAGAACAACACACCTGTTAAAGGATTGTCCGGTGGCGTGTCAACCATAGCACACTGCACTATCAAAGATACAACAGGCTGTTTATGAAGCAGGGATAAAGCTTGGGGTTTTATTCATGAACTTGAACTTTGCATATTCATTTTGTGGTTCCATGGTAATTTGCAGGGTTCAGCATTGATGTTTTTTCCCCACTTGCCTTCCACTTGCAACTGGGTCATAAACATAATTTTTCTATATGTATTAAACAATGTGTTTAATACTTTATTGTATTTTGGATTTATTAGATTTACAACCCTGACATGGCATTTGAGTAAAGATTTTTGTTGAACTGTGGAGTGGAATTGTTGAAACTGGTACTCTCCCTACAGACAGCAGCATGTGCATGATTGACTCCAGACACCAGTGAAATGTTTCTGTTTAGCTAAATTACTAAATCACTAGCTGTATAAATATCTCACTTACCGACAGCTGCAGTAAGTACATTATATAAATTCAGTGCACTTGAAACAAAAAAAGCTATGGTAAAGAAGTTCAACAGAACATTATTTTAGTGTGCTTCATATGTTTAGAAACAGTCGATACTTTATATTAATCTAGACATGCTTCATATGTATGAGAACATGTGCATTTTACAAGCCAAAATTAAGCTGAAGTTAACAGAGACAGCAAGCTGTAGTGAGATACAGTGTTACGTCAAAGCAAATGTGGCCACTCTAGATTTTTATGCTTCACACAAGAATCTTCAGAAAGAGAAGACCGGATCAAATGAGAGACGTCTGAATCGCAGAGAGGCAGAGGTCGCATAAGGGGCGTCATGAACGGAAAAGGTAGGGAGGTGCTGGAAAGGTGAGGAGAGGGAGTGGTAATGACAGAAGGAGGGGTCTGGAAGTGAAGGGAAAACAAGACACGGGAGACAGGAGAAGAGAGGGCGATGACTTTGTGTGAACGGTAGCTTAGTTGTCCTCTCCTGTATGCAAGTGGCTCCTCATTGGCCAACTTGAAGCCCCCGTGTGAAGGAAGTGTCACCAGGGAAACTTCGTCTCGCTGCCTCTGTGCATGTTTTCCTCCTTGCCAGGGTTATTTTTAAATAGCATTCGGCTTCCTGCTCAGACTAAAGCCACAGCATCCCTGTTTTGTTGTTTTCTGGAATCGCCGCTTCCCAAATCAAAGAAGAAAAAGATTCAGCAGCAGCAATGTTCTCCTCTTCTCCTCTCCCACAGTTACATTGCAAGCTCTTTGCAAAAATGGGGGACGACAGACCTTTTGTGTGTACTGCACCTGGCTGTGGACAGGTAAGTTCACTCCTCTCGTCATTGGTGTTTTTATGTGTCACTACATATGTGTTGTGCTGTTTTTTGTCTTGTATTGTTCGTGCTTTATCTGTCGACTGTGATTGCGCGTAGCTGTGTTTCTGCTGAAAATGACAGCACAGTACTTGAAAATATATGTAATTTTTGTTGAATCTATTCAAGAGGAAAACTCTTTTTGTCCTTGAAAAGACATATATCCATCAACGGGTGGTGATACATACATCTTTATGATCATCACACTAGCACGTTGTCTTGTGAGACAACGCCGTCTCCTTTAGCTGTGACTCACTGGAAGCTCCATGTGAGTAATCAGAGTGCAGTTATTGTTTCAACCTGTTGACTTGTAGCGCCTGCAGACACAGGTTTAAGCCAGGGTGATGACTCAGCTGAGCACCAATCGTTCCCTCACATGCCAGCAACGTGGTGTAGTGTCGGGGCTCGGCCTAAAATCACAGCAAATTGGAGGAAAAAAAAACTGTGTCAAAGGACTTGTGGTTATTCAACACAGGAAATACTGTATCTTGTCTTATGTGCTCATTTAACTGTCTGCTGTTGTGTTCAGTTTGGTGTGATATCTCTGAGCTGATGATAGATGATTTCTTCTGGGTTTTGGAGCAAGAAAGTATTTAAGAAACATTAATGATTCATAGGCCCCTTTCTATGGTCTGATCAGCTCTTGTACATGGAACAACAGGCATGTAAGCAGAAAAAAACGTGTGAGTTTGCAATAAATAATAATGATTTTTTGTTTCTTCCTTGAACATTATGGATATTCGGGGATAAAGCCTATTTCTGTGATGTGAATTCTCTGCATATTTTATTTGACAGCATTGTTAATTTAGCTGACAGACAGGAATTGCTCTGGGGCTTTTCAAGGCAAAGTGACAGTTGATGACAGTGTTTGGTCAAAACTTGCATGTGTGGCATGTTGATCGGCTTTGTTTGAGTGCCAGCTGTTGTATACACATGTCAGGGATCATACTATGGCGAGATGTGTTTGCTGTTTGACTGTGTTTTAGTGGTACCCATCTGTAAGGAGATGGTTTGAGCCATCTGTCAAAGACACCTCAGTCAGCTGAGAGTGAACAACAAAAAATCTTAGAGAAATACACAGACGAACGTGAGGAATTCTTAATATAATGGTGGTACATATTAAAGATCCATGTGATGATAAGAGAAGCAGAAATCTGAACAAATAACTTTTTTTCACTTAAGGAATTCACTCACCGGGAATATACCCCTTCTTACAGATTTGTCAATACTATGACAGGATCTTATGTGAGTAAATGTGATGTCATGTATTCTTGCATGATTTTATAATCTTGCACAATTTTATAATCTTGCAAATCCAACTGTCTCTCAGGGATGTCAGGCTGTGAGGCAGCAGCAGTGCTGCCCACATTAAAGCCATAGTGGAGTGAATCTGAAGTTACATTATTACCACATGGTAGTTTATTTTGACACAGTTCTTCTCATTTTCAACAGTAAATCTTCCACTTTTTTAGTATGAGACTTTTATTTGAACTCTATGTGAGGCATCTGTTTGTTTTGGAATTTTCATACATATAAAAGTAGAAAATAATCAAATGTGATTGGACAAATGTTAATTTACAGAACATTCGGGCTATATTGATACATACTAGTGATAGCCTTGCATCCACAAAAAGCCTGGCAAATTTGAGGCAAATCTTTAAAAAGTCACAAAAAAGATATTGCAATTTCTGTACAGTTCCATAAACTATTTAATAAGCAGTTTCAGACAGCATGACGGAAATAAATTTCCACCATGCTGTCTGAAGGTGACACTGTAGGACAGGGGTCGGGAACCTATGGCTTGCCAGCCAGATGTGGCTCTTTTGATCTTATCTGATATTTCTTAACACGATAACTAATGAATAATTTTAATCCATTCCTTTTCTACCGCACCTGTTCAGGGCTGCGGGTGGCTGGTGCCAATCCATTAAGCGCCTGGCCGCCCAGCCGCCCGCAACCCACTCCGGGGACAGTGGCAGGTGGGGAGTTTGACTGGGGCAGTACACCTGTCAAATGGTAACGCAGGTGTCCTAAGGCGAGCTCAGGGAGGACAGAAACCTCCCGCGGACGGGTCGTGGGCGGCTGCGCGCTTGACGCCAGGAATGAGAGCCCACTCGGTGCTCACCAGGTAGGTGACGTGCAAATGTGTTGGCGCTGACACGTTTGGTGTTAAAGGAATAAGTCGTCGTGACGTCAAAAAGTAACTTTCCCTCCTTTCAATTGAATAGTTGGCTAGCTAATTTATTCAGAACAAACCCTTTTGGCGATGAAGATGGCAAAAAAAAAAAAAAGATGAGGAGTATTGTACATTTCAGCAGGAATGGACAGAGGAATTCGCCTTTGTGGACAGAGCAGATTTTGTGTCTAATATGTTGTGTTTTGTGTCTAATATGCAATGATAAAATTTAATCGATGAAACTGTCAAATATTAAGCGACACTTCGACACACGCCATGTTTGCATCGAAATATCCATGGGAGCAGTCATTCTCACATCTGAAAAACGTCAAGATCACATTTAATGGATGAAAACCTCAACACCTGCGTGAAGCTTCACTTCACCGCGTATCAACTAGACGATCAGGCCATTAGCAAAAGCATGCAACACCAGAAGTCGCATTAACAGTAAGAAGTATTTTATTTATTATTGGTCTGCTTCAGTATCACAACGTTATTACAAAGAATATATTCAGAGACTTTTTATACTCTTAAATTGTATGTTTTACTTAAAAATTCACACATTTAGTTGTATTTAGTGTTAAAAATAGTATATGGCTCTCACGGAAATACATTTAAAAATATGTGGCTTTCATGGCTCTCTCAGCCAAAAAGGTTCCTGACCCCTGCTGTAGAATCTGTTACACATGGCTGTAGTGTTTTGACTGACACTGTGGAATAATTTGGTCTCATCAGTTAACACTACCAGACATTTTCATAATTTATTCTTATATCCAGGAAAACACATCAAGCAGCTGATTGATTACATGGAGGTAAAAGTTTACAAAGTCAACAAAGCTGTTTCCATTTTTAATGCACATGCACTTTGTCAAACAAGGTAAAATCCACTGCAAGTGGGCAAAACACTATTTTATATATTATATATTGATTGCTGATATTGTGAAAATATTTTGTCTGCATGTCCCACCTGAAGTACTTGACTACAGTATGTGCTTCTCAAATGTTAACACAGCAAACAGTCAAAGGTGAACATTCAAAGGCATCATTGTACGTAATGTTGGCCACTGTAGGACACCTAAAGTGATCTATGGAAGAGCAGAAACCTCTTCTCAGGCTTATTCAGAGTCCCAACTATACTGTGGCATGACAAGTTTTACTTTGTTGGCCTGTGATACCAGCTTTGGCTTTGGCATATGAAAGTCAAGCAAAATTGAAACAAACTTCTGGTATGTTGCTAAAAACTAAAATTCCAATTATAAATCAGGTACAACCATAGTGTGTTGATATTTCTTTTTAGTGAGTTACCAGTGACAACAACTACAACAGCTTCAATTATGTGATGTCCAGTATTTACTGTGTGGGGAGGGGTAATCCTAGCTGCCAGTATCTCATGCTGGGAGATTAGCTGGAGATAGTTTCCTCTGTCCAGACTCAGAGGAAAGAGACAAATGAGACATGTAGTTGTATTGGTGATGCTGCCTGGCTGCACTAAAAATAAACTCCCTGACACTTGACTGTGTTTCCACTTCACTCTCGCACAACTGAACTCGCAACAGCAACGCAGCACCCAAAAATAGGCTGCTGCGGCTGGTGAATAGGCTGGTGCCACAGCCAAGATTCTTCCGCCTCCGACTCTTGACTGATTCACCTCGCCACTGCGCCAAAGAGAAAAAAGTGCCGTGCCTCGGAGGATGGGTCTTGGTGCTTGTCTGTGGATCTGACAACGTAGAACTATACTAGAAGACACTTTATGGCACCCACAGCTTTTACACATCAGACAATTTGACAACAGTGTTTTCTCCTCAGTAAAACCACTATACTTTTTTTTTCAGCATGTGTTTTGATGTGTCATCTCCTTTGCTCTCTGTAATAATTCTAGTATGTACAGCGTAATTTGAGGCCATGTCCTGCAGCTGTAATGGGCCCCGCAAAGAGCTTTTAAACATGAGGAATTGTATACCTCAGCCACAGTTTTCTTTGTGGTTTGTCACATAATGGCAGCGTAAAAGCTGCATGTGTTAGGCTACATCTCTAGTAGATTATCTGTGTATGATAATTGCAATAGGATATCTGGGTTAAGCTACTATGTGCTCTTTCTTCAGGTCACCAGGACGCTTAGACGTGTACCTGTAGGCTAATTTATATAACTTCCTTTTTTTCTCCTTTTCCTTTTCTTCACGTGTTCCAGAGGTTTACAAATGAGGACCACTTGGCTGTACACAAACACAAGCATGAGATGACACTGAAATTCGGACCAGCCAGGACCGACTCTGTCATTATTGCAGGTTTGTTATGTCACCTTAACTGTGTCGTTAAATATCATCCCTAAGTATTCAGATGAAGACTGTTTAGCATGTGCTGACGTCAGTGTGTTCCAACATTTGGTCCACATGTATGGGTTTCTATATTCAATTCAAAGTGCGAAGAGAGTGCGAAAACATTACTTCGAATAGCTATCTTTCTTCATCTCTGTTTGCCAGACCAGACACCTACTCCCACCCGCTTCCTAAAGAACTGCGAGGAGGTTGGTCTGTTCAATGAGCTGGCCAGCTCCTTCGAACAAGATGAAGATGACAAGAAGGCCAAAAACTCAGTAAGAGACTGTTCTGCATGTGTTTTATGCACAAAAACCCTGGGAATTTTTCACACAGACCAAGAGTCAAAATAGTACTGTCTACTTTTCTCTTCCTTAACTCAAGTGTGTTAAATTGTCAAAACTGATTCCTGTTTTGTATCTCTGAGTGACATTATGATTGTATTCAAATGTAAACTCACGCTAAGGACCCAAAATGGATCATGCAAACTGAATTTGTTTTATTTTTGATTACTTTTTTTATTATTTTCTGAAATTTGTGTTCATTTTTGTTCCCTTTGTTGATTATTTTGTTCATTTTTCTCACTTGTTCTTCAGTTTTGTTCATTCTTGGTTTTGTTGATTATTTTGATCCTTGTGCTGGTTATCTTGCAAAAATAAATTTAATATTCATTCTTACATATCTTGATAGGTTTATATTTTAACAGTAAAATAGATAAAATGCTATGACGTGATTGTATAATAATTAAAAATAGAGATGTGATGACAGTGTAAAATAAATTTTTCTACATTTGGTTCAGAGACCTGTTGACATAATTTGTTTCATTGCAAACACATTTGGATTTGCCTCTAACATAGACACCCACTTGCTTTTTTTCTGTACTGTACTGTATGAGAATTGTATTGTATTCTTCACCTCATACACTAGTATCGCTTTATCTCTGACCTTGTTTCTAGCTCCCATCTTCAAACTCTGTGGCTTTGGACATGACTCTGCAGACACCGTCAGATGTGAAGGTGAAAGAGGAGGCACCTGTCGAGGTGGACTCCACGCCGCCGGACAGCCCTGAATCCCTTTCCCCGAAATCTGACATCACCAGAGAGCCTCTTGTTAAAGGAAAGGTAAGACAGTACGGGGAGGAGGGGGTTACTTTGGTCAGCATGGAAAAGGGCGGGACCTTAAAGTGATGTAAGAGTGAATAGCTCACTTCTATATTCTTGACCTCTATAATATTACATAATTTTATCTTGTGAAACATTTTTTTTTTCTCTCATTAATTACGGAAATAGTGGAAAGTGCACTTGTGCCATTTGTGTGGACAAGTATTTATCACATAAAAACAATAACAGTATTATGTTTCAGGTCAGTGCTTTGGCAGTGGAGTTGTGTCTTTTGAGAAAAAAAATTTAATTTACATATCATACCAGTTTTACATCTTTTCTCTTCCATGTATATACTTAAAAAGTACATAATGAAAACTGAACTTTAGCTTGAAAATGAACAAAATAAGTGATAAATCAGCCAAATAGTCAGAACAAGCAAGAATATTAACAGAACAATAAAGAATTTATTACAGATTAATAAAATAATAAACAAATTAATATTAGAAAAATGAAAAATGAAGAAAAGAAATCAAGAAAATGTACAAAAAAATTCACAAAACAATCTACAGAATGGAAAAAAAATCACATCGTAATCCAGAAAATGAACAGAATTTCACCAAGCATTTAATAAAGTAATAAAGTGAACATAATTATCAATAAGATAAAATAATCAAGCAAGTCAAATGTTGATAAACAATGTGAAAATAAATAAACAATGGTATTTCTGTTAGTTTTACATGGTTTTAATGATGATGAAAAATAATGATGATTATTTAAATTTACCATATGATGATTATGTAATATCTGTGACAGGCTCAACTGTGTCTTCACTTTCAATAGTAAACTGATTTATAAGAGTTTTATGTAACCACCCACACTGCCAATTCCCAGGACACACCACCCAGGAGTTCGGCCCCCACCCCGACCATCGTGCGTCCAGGTTCCCTCCCACTACACTTGGGCTTTGATGCTCTTCAGCCCACCATGCCATCGCCCACCTCTGTCATCACGCAGGCACCGCCTTCCAATCGCACCCTGGGGTGAGTAAATCTCTGAACATTATGTAAACTAATATTTTCTTCTATTCCTGTTTTGCCTATTTACATTTGCTTCAAATGTAAAAAGCATGATTTGTGTACTGTATATTGTAATTTACTCACTGTACTTATTTTTAATACAGTATAGTGTGTTTGTACTTAGAGCTTTGTAGTGGCAAGAATGTGATAATATAGGGTTCACATTTCAGTGTATTGTGATACACTGTAATGTTACCGTATTTTCCGCACTATAAGGCACACCGGATTATAAGGCGCAGTGTCCAAAAATGTCACATTTTTAATATCTTTCCATACATAAGCCGCACCGGATGATAAGGCACAGTTGTGTCATGCATCCACGAGATGGCGGTGTGCTACAACAGAAGCTACAGTATGCAGCCGCCACATGGTAAACACTAAAAAG
>JAQQAE010020748.1:0-10617 GCA_029823295.1 Pseudamia nigra | reverse complement strand
CTCTTGAGCTCATGCAGGGATGTCCACACTGCAGAACCATGTTGGTTTTCAATGCGTGATGTCTCAGGGCCAAAGGTCATGCTCGTCTGGCGTTGTTTTTTTTCCCTTGTCTTTTGCTTGAGGAGATTTGCCATTATTCTGAGATCATGGTAGTGTTTGCCGATGCTGCCTTTCACAGAGTGGTGAACCCCTCTACATCTGTTCTTCAGACAGAATCAGTCCCTCTGAGAAGCTCCTTTTACACCCAATCATGTTACTAATCTGTTGCCTGTTAACCTCACTAACTGTGACGTCCCCTCACTACTCAGGTGTTTTGACGTGTTGTACATCAAGTTCATAATGAGCACGTAATTTTAAAAAAGAGATTTCTGTATTACAACATGTGATACATTGTCTTTGTGACATTTTCAATTACGTATGAGGTTTCAGTGTTTTGCAAATCATTAATTTGTTTTCATTTGCGCAGCAGCTCAACTTTTGTGGACACGGTGGTCAGTTTAAATGTGGCTCAAATGTAACTCTAACCCAAACTCTAAAAATGGGTCAACTCCGCACTGACCTGGAGGATGTAATGAGGTTGTAAAATGTGTGTTAGTTTGTGCAGCTGCTGATAAGGGTAGTTATTCGAACCACAAAACAAACACAAAGTTTATTTTTAAAAGTTTAACAGATCTTTTTAGGCTCAAGACCCCAAAAAAATAGTTCTTAAGAGCAAACATTTTTTGGGTTATTTATGTGCAAAAGATAATGTATGCATTAAAATGAACACTGAACTCTAATGTGATGAACTGAGCTCTAAAACCAACAAAATGGACAAAATCATGAATAAAAAATGAAAATAAACCAGAAAAAAAATACAGAATATCTAAGTGAACAAAAACTATTAAAAATAAAGAACACAATCAAGAAAATTAAAAGAAAGCAACATTTTTACCAAAATAAATAAATACAGCCAGAAAATGAATAAAATGTACACAAAATGAACTAAATATAAAATTTCAAAAACACTGCACGGAATGAATAGAAATAAACAGAATGATGGAAATGAACAAAGATACCAAAATATGAAAATAAACTGATAATAAAGAAATCATAAAGCAAAAAAACACATCACAACCCATTCAGCTCTGTGTCCTGACTTTTGGGTAACAAAGCAATACATACGGTAACCCATGTCTGCATTATTTAAATGATAAGCGGATTAAAATAAAAGTGTACAATAAAATAATAACTTCAGTAGTTGACATGAAGAACAGCAGATTCAGTGTAGACCCTGTCCATAAGGTGGGGGTGAAGGGGGGTCCCCACACTGACCCAGTGTTTACTGGAGTCCTTGATGCGGGTCAGACGGACCCTTCTGCCCCGACACTCAAACTGTTACATGGCAGACTGTTTTGTAACAGTTTCCAAAACTTGTCCAATGAGAACAGCTGCCCGGCATCACGTGACACAACTTTTACATAACTGTTTTTTTCCCCTCCGCTGCTCCATTGAGAATAAGGAAGGCGCTTCCTGGAGCAGACTATGGGCGCGCAGTGTGGTCGGTCCACCCCGGCGGACACACACCCTGATGGCAGCGGGACGACTCAGCACATATGCGGCACGTAGATGACGGACACCGCTTCCGAGCAGCTCCTCCGGATGGGCACGCAGTGTGACAGCATGCTGCAGCTGGCGGCGGACGCGTTCCAGTCGAAAAACTTCGACCTGGCGGCGGAGATATACGAGTGCCAGTTATCGGTCGTAGGGGACCCACGGAGCCGGCAGGAGCTGATGGTCAAGCGGGCTGACGCGCTGGCCTTTGCGGGTAAATTCGCCGAGGCTTTTGATGCGTATCGACAAGCCTCTGAGATAGAGAGACTGAGACCGGTCCACTTGGCCGCCCTCACGGGCTACCTGTCGGAGGGCATCAGGAGGCAGGACAGAGGCGACAGCGAGAGCCCGGGATGGGCAGAGGGGCTGGCCGAGGCAGAGCATGTGGGTCGGGGGTACGAGGACTTCTCGTGTCGAATATGTCTGAGTTTTCTGTTCGAGCCCGTCACGCTGCCGTGCGGACACTGCTTCTGTAAGAAGTGCCTGGAGAGGGAGCGGAAAGAGAAGGAGCGCCCGGCCGCATGTCGGGAGTGCAGGGACGGCTCCAGCGTAGCGGACGTGCCGACCTACCGGGTCAACGTGGTGCTCAGTAACCTGCTGGCCAAGTGCTTCCCGACGCTGCACGAGGCGGGGCGGCTGAGGCGGGAGGGCAACGGGCTGTACGCGGAGAGGAAGATGGAGGCAGCTCTGGAGAAATACAACCGAGCCGTACTCATAGGTAGGACACGAAGTCCGCATTTCCAGCCGCTCCGTGGGGCATGCCAGCACCAGGCTGTGGAGCGTCTGTGTGTTCCAGCTGCTAGCTTATTGCTACTTTTAAAATGTCTTCAAAGCCATGTTGTGATTTATTTAGCACGTTGTCGGGAATCCAACTCTTTCAAACAGAACTTAAAACAGGTTTCTGAGGCGGTGCCACATCGCGTCTCGCGGCCGTGCGTCGCCATGTGTTGGGTAACAGGGTTATGTAGGCTGGGCCAGTGGACCAAACATTGCGTAAGCACGTAACACCCTCCGCCAAGTCCCTCGTTGTGTAACGTCAAACAATGACTCCGGCAAATGTGGGTCAAGGGTTTTATTGCAGGTCACCGCTAGGCACAGTACACCCGTAGCAGAACTGGAGACACCCTAATAAAGCAAGACATAGATATATTTTAATAGGTCACTACTTCTTATAACTGGTCAAGTCAGAGGTGGACTGCAGAAAGATGAAATGAGTGTTGTGACTGTTCAAAATGCAGATGCTCGTTTTAAGGAGAACTTGACCTCATTTGACTTGACTGTATTGATCTGGTGGATGTGGAGATGTGAGTTTGAACTCCACTTTCTTCACTGACAGCTCAGTCCCTTGAAGGACACGGAGTCCAGTTTCCCTCGCTGATCAGCTGACAGGAGAAATGATGACCCGTTTGACCTGGTTCATGACACTGTACATTGAGGAGCGTTTGACTCGGTAGCCTATGTCTCCCAGCTGACAGTGAAACGCTCACAAGTCAGCTTTTAACGTTGTGTAACTTAAACTGGAAATGACCTGGGTTGTTTGGGAATGTTCCACTGTCACCAGATTTGCTCAGAATGTTTCTAGTAACCATATCTAATCATTAACAAAGAGTGGCATAACTGTCCACTTTTGGACAGATCTGTCACAGACTGGTTCATCAGATGTCAGAGGTCATTCGTTCGTTCAGTCCCTGGCCATGATTCGGATTCATTTATGGTCAGTCAAGTTGTCGACTCTAACGCCACGAGGGCTGGGCAGTGTTTTAAAAGTTCTTCATACTAATACCATGGCTTTAGTCGAGTTTCACATTCTTCTGCTTTTCTTTAGTCTTTGAGACATTTTTATCTTGTGTCTTTTTTTATACCATTGCATTTTTAATCATAATGTATTTTAGTTGTGTGTGTGTGTGTGTGTGGAGTTTTATACATTGTTTTTCTTCATTGGCATCTTTTCCAGCATTTTAATTTTGTTGATCTCTTCCATGTGTTTTTTTTTTTTTACACTGCTTTACATGTTCTTCTGTCTTTTGCAAAAGTTTTTCCTTTTGTGGGGTTTTACGTCTTGTTGCATCCTTTACAAATACAGCGGTGCCCCGGCAAATGAATTTAATCCGTTCTGGCGCCACATTCATTGGCCGACTCCTTCATTAGCCGGAGCGAGTTTTTCCATCGGAATACATGTAAAACCAATTAATCCGTTCTGGACCCACAGCAAACTCCCATATGAAGTATGTCTTACACACCCCTTCCTGCACATTTATTGATTTATAAAGACATTTACCAGAGGAGGATGAGCCATTTTTCTTAGGTCATATGATGAAAAACACAAAATGAAGCAGTATTTTAGGTGAAAAAAGGCAAATATACAGCACGGAGTTCACGTTGACGTTTAACTCGGCCGAGATAGACCCGGAAGTTAAGTCTTTCGTGTTAAAAAAAATTCGTAACCCGAATTATGAAATTCGTAACCTGGAATTTTACGGATACAGAATTCGTTTGCCGGAACACAATTTTGGCCAATTTTTTTTTTCTTTGTTACCCAGAAATTTCATGAGCAGAAGTGTTCATTACCTGCGGTTCCACTGTAATTTAAAGCTGTTAATAACAATTTGGACCAAAATTCTCAACCTTGAAACCTTAAAAAAAATTTTCCGTACCGCAAATATTTCATAGGGGGAAGTGTTCATACAGCGAGGTACCACTGTACTTTTACCTTTATGATGATAACTATGAACATGGATGGATATGAAAATGTTTGCGATAACTTGTTGATTATGTAGCCGAGCCCTGTTTCTGCACGACAGCCTTCAGCTCAACAACACTGGTTATAGCTCATGCATGCAGCGATATGGCAGCGTGCCTGCCTGTGTGACTATGAATATGCATATATTCATTTTTCTGTAGAGAATTAAAATTTGGCTCTCTGGTTGTAATGATTTAGTTTCAAGTCAAATTTAGATTCATGTTAATCTTTGACTTACTAATTACGTTTCAACCTGCAGTCACTTAAGTTTGGGCTGAACCAACAGGGAATGTTGCCCATGCGTATAGTTATATTTGTCATTTAGCTGTGTGTATTTAAATGTGTGCACACGCAGAGAGAACAAGACACAGTTGTCCAAAGTAATAACTGCGCTGAACAACAGATTCTTTACTGTGATGTTAAAATATATTTGAAGACGTTGCCTGAACTATCTGCAGGCTGTGTCACACTGATTTGTGTATCTTTTTGTGATGCTTCCATTAAATCCAGGGGTCTTTTCTTTGCTGCTTGTGTGTGTGTGTGTGTGTGTAAAGCAGTTCCTTCTGATCCCCATAGGGTGTACTTTCTCATTTACATAAGTTTTTATAGTTATGAAACCTGGAATGTGGGTGACCTTGATTGTGCCACATGGTTTTATAAGGCACCACTTCTTTTTTTTCCTGGCGTGTTATATGATTTGAACACGTGATCCACAGAAAATATTCCTTACTTTAAGTAAATGGCTCTAAATCTTACACAGTAAAATCTTCCTTTTTTGGCATATAAAGCTAAATTCTTGCTTTCTATCAATAGTGGACGTGCATTTTTTATTTTTAATCGGAGTTCTGCGGTGGGTTATGAAACAGCCTCTGTGGCACAGGGCGATGGATCTCACTGAGTGGATTAGCTGTGCAGTGTCTCAGCTGCAACAGTTACACATGTAATCCCTTCATTGATTTAGCAGTTTGGTTACTGTGTGTCGACTGTTTTTATTATGTGCTACAACGTGAAAATATATTGCCAGCTAAAAATTGTCAGCTGTCCTGGTAATAATTTAACGTGGTTTATAGTTTGTATTGAAGCCAAAGTGACTCACTTTGTTTTATTGAGCAACTGAGGTTAAAAGCCTTTAGTTTTAGAATGATTAAAATGTGTCCAAGTTATTTAATTACGCCATTAAATTGGAATATTTTGTATTTTTTTAGTCTTCTGACAGAAAACTGGTTACCTTTTGGATACAGGGTCAAACAAAACATTTGGCATGAAAAGCCCAATCTTATATAATCATCATTTCTGATATTTTACAAGCTAAACAGTCATGTATTGACAGGTATGTCTTTTTTCAGTGCTGGCTAATTCTGTTTATTAGTCATCCATATTTGGAGATACCTGATGCATTTTTTTTAAATATCTGGATTTTTCAGTAACTTCAAATGTCATGAAGTAAACATTCCAGGTTTTTTTTCTTTGGTTTTCGTGAGGCTTAGGTGTTTGTCGACGACTCGGACACATAGCCACGGCGCGACCCCAACCATAAATTACGCGGGTCTGATTTAATCTAATCTTTGTCCCGGTGTCTTCAGTGCTGCAGCCAAGCTTTAAAAACACCCTGTATTCACATAGTGCAGTGGCAGCACACTGCCGGAGCCTGTTTATTCTGTCCTACCACGATTAACCAGTTTGCCACGTCTCTTGTCTCGTCAGCTCCCAAGGACCATATACTGTTTAGTAATCGCTCCCACATCCACTCCAGCCTGAGGCACCACGAGAAAGCACTGAGGGATGCAGAGATGGCCTGCAGACTCATGCCTCACTGGTCCAAGGTACGGCACACTGACCCAGAGTGCAAAACAAATAGCCTTGTGACAGTTATGTTTATACGTGAAGTAACGGCCTTGCTCCGGGTCACAGGGACACGTTCGTAAGGCCCAGGCCCTGGTGTCCCTGGGCAGGAATGAGGAGGCTCTGAGGGAGTACCTCGTCAGTCTCTCCATAGAGCCTGACTGCAGACTAGCCAAGGCTGAAGCCCACAAGGTGAATATTATGGAATAGCTCACATTGTAACCAAACGTGTTTAGTGCTTCAGAATATGTTGGTAATACATGAAACCTTCAGTGCCACTGCACCGCTGTTTCTGAAACACCCAAAAAAAGACATTTTTCATTTGTGTGGGCCTTAAACTCAAGTATGCAGCCGTTTCATGACCTGACGTATAACATTTAGGTAAAATGAGCAAAATTAGTACTAAATTACCAAAACGGACAAAGAGGTGCAATAAATAAACGCATGGGCGGCCCACTTAAAACCCTCCACAGCTCATTGAGGGTCCCAGGTGTAGGTCTGTACCGCTTTGTCCAAAGTTGTTCTTTTGATGCTTGTGCGGTGTTTTGTCAGGTGAATGTGCCCAAAAATACACTAGAAATATGTGTGTGATGCATGAAACTCTAAGGCTTTGGCCTTGATTTGTAAAGCACCTAGAGATAATATGGGATTATGGGTAGTGCTAGTAATCAATACAGCTGAACGTACTGTAGAACACCATTTAGTCAGTATTTTACATAACATAATAATACAGTTCTAATTACATTGTCTGTTACAACAGAAAGTATAATGAGCATGTGATTCACTCCTCTTCTCAGCTCCTCAGTCACCTCCTGACTCTGGTCCCTGAACACCTCTCAGACTACACCAACAGACTGTCTTCCAGAGTGCACATTAAAAGCACCATCAACGCACCACCACAGGTAAAACATCACCTCCGGCGGCGGATCCAAAAAAGGCTGGTTCCTCTTTTCCACTCCCATAATTGTACATTTGTCTAATTATACCTTTTTCACTCACAGAACCTCAAGCTCGCCCAATTGTCACTGGAGTCCCATCTTCTCACCATTTCCTTTGCCCCCGAAAAATGGGAATACATCCAGGTCAAAGGTCAGGGCAAGGTGGAGGTGAGGAAATTGGAGCGCGAATTCCTACACAAACGGAAACGAAGAAGCTCAGAGAAGGAGGTGGAGCAGGGAGTTCATGAGGGGCATAATGACCACAAGAGATTCAAATCTGGTGAGCTTTCGGACTCCTCTCCAGCTGAGACACACGCCCACTGTCGGCAGCGTTTGTGTTTGATTTTTGTGCTGTGCTGTTAATACCCACAGAGATGACGGACGGTCTGAGTTCTGCAGTAGGCGACGTCCTAGACCCAGCAGATATGGAATGTTCACTTTGTATGAGGTGAGATTTATTTTCTGAGTTAACATGCTGCCAAATCTGTTGAATAAATTGATAAAGTCCCAGATTGTATTGAATGGAGTTTCTCTCAGAAATTCTCTTAAAAAAAAAAAACAGCTCTGCAGGTAACTGTTGAGATTACAGAAATAATTTACATTGGTCTATGATTACCTGAATTAAAAAGATGGAAATTTAAACTTTGACTTAATCCTCATCTGGACTAAAACATTACCGCTGTACTTTTGTTTTCCTACCCAGATTGTTCTATGAACCTGTGACGACGCCATGCGGTCACAGCTTTTGTCTTCAGTGTTTGGAGAGGTGTCTGGACCACAACCCCAAGTGTCCGCTCTGTAAGGAGGAGCTCTCTGAGGTACACGTTTCTACCATCCCACACCTCATTTTCATCCATGCACCAGATAGAGCGTATGTCTAACAGTCTGTGTCTTTCCACAGTATCTGGTGCAGAGGCACTACTGTAAGACAGTGTTAATGGAGAAACTGATCTCTGAGTATCTGCCCTCTGAGCTTATGGAAAGACAGAAAATTCACCAAGAGGAAATGGCTGAGCTCTCCAAGTAAGACTGCTTTCACATTTTCTGTTATTATTATCAACTTTGGCTTTTGCTTGTACAAACCTGGACTTAAATGCAGCTTCCATGTGAACATCCACTACTGCTGTTTGACCTACTGACCTAAAGAAGACTAGGCATACAGTACGTCTGCCTAATGACACACTGGCCTCATAATACGTCATGTGAAGCATCCGGTTTCACTTTCCAGGAGCTCGGGTCTTTAACCTTTTGACATTCACCTGCTTCACGTCACCTGGAGCTAGGCACAAGGTTCATCGGGAGTAAGTGTGAGGCCAAAGTTCACGTGTTAGGCTCCAGACTGACCTCACTATTTTAATCAAAGTGAACATTACTGACACCGCTGCTCACGGTTCGGGTTCCAGTAAAAACTATTACAAAGCACAGTTTGCAGTTTAACACGGGCATTTTCTTTATTTAAAGAGATACATACATAAAATTATACGTACAGATTCATTTGGCCTGCAGTAGACATGTAGATTTTTTGACAGTTTGTAATGAGTTTTGGTCCCATTTTTCTCAATTTGTTGCTTATTTTTCTATTTTTTTTTTGTCCATTTTGTTACTCATTTGGTTCATTTTCTTGATTATTTTGTTTAAGTTTATGTTGCTCACTGTTTTTCCAGAAAGTGCTGCATAAACAATACAAGTGAAGTGCTTGATGCTCACATACTGTAGGGAGTATCAAGTCCAACTAGAAAATGTTCAGTCTCTGAAGAGATGCCGTCGGTTTGCTGAGTCAAAATAGTTGAATTTGCTGGAAAAGAGCAAGAGTTAAATTAACTGTTTTAACTATTAAATGAACTATTCAGTGGAGTAGGAATCAAAGGATCAAAGCCACACATCCTGTTAGCATTCCAATTTCTTATGGGGAAAAAAATTGCCACAAAAGCATAATATTTAAAAAAATCTAAAGGCTAGAATTATGAAAAGCAATAGCAGAGATGTCCTGAATAAGATGAAACATATGAAGTTTGAATCGGACAAAAAATGTAGGAGTACTGCAGTTGCACAACAAAAAACATACGGAAGTGGAAGCAGAAGAATATTAAAGGTTGAAGACAATGGTGGCATGACTCGGCAATCGCACTAATTAAACATCCATGTCCATGTCAACAAGTGCAAGTGGAACAGAACTGATTCTGCTTTTCTCATGGATGCAACACATTTTTCTCGCGTGTCCTCAGTCTCAACAAGAACGTGCCTATCTTCGTGTGCACCATGGCCTTCCCCACCGTGCCGTGCCCGCTCCATATCTTCGAGCCCTGCTACAGACTGATGATTCGACGATGCATTGAGACCGGAACCAACTGCTTCGGCATGTGTCTGGGAGACGATATGAAAGGGTCAGTGCTATATATGGCTTGCATCAAAACATGATTCCAGGAAATGTTTCCAGGAAATTAAATGTCTCCCCCCTCCCTCTTCTGTCCCTAGATTTGCAGACTACGGGTGCCTGTTAGAAATCCGCGATGTGAAGTTTTTCTCTGACGGACGCTCTGTTGTGGATACAATAGGCAGACGGAGGTTTAAAGTCATTCAGCACAGCGAGAGGGATGGATATAATACGGCTGATATAGAATACCTGGAGGATGTTAAGGTAGGTGAAAAAAGTCATATTTCAAATAAACATCTGCCACTGGTGAGTGACATGCATGTAATATATTGTTTTTTTGTGTAGGTGGAGGGTGTGGCAGAGCGTGAGCTGCAGTCTCTACATGATGCAGTGTACGACCAGGCCTTGGTTTGGGTCAACTCCCTGAAGGCAGAACAGAAGGAACGCATTGAAGGACACTTTGGACCCATGCCTGAGAAACACGCCGAGCTTCAGGTTTCCAAAAGAAACTTTTACCTTCACATCTTTAGAAGGCGTCTCGTATTTCTGTGAAAGTTGTTTTACTTCTATGAGTTTTGTCATATCAAACCAAGGTCCAAACAGATTATTATTTTTTTTTTGTTCATGGACGGGTTATCAGTCTGGAAGCTGCTCTACAGGGATTCGGTGCTTGTTGGTTAATGATTGCAAAGGTCACGCTAGAATTGGATTTTGCTCACTTTTTATCTTTTCACTTCAGACACATGAATGAAGGAATGTGCAGTGTGACACATTGATTTTTACAGGCCACGCCTTCTTTACAGCCCTCCACACAAACACACACGATCCTGACACATGCGTAGGAATAGACGCCATTTTCAAATGGCTAAACTTCCTTCAATTGCCTGGAAATGTCTCCAACCCTGGAAATGGCATTTGGCGCTATATGATGTAACCCACTGGAAGGGAAGAAATGAGCGGATCAGATGAAAAACAGTAAAAACTACATATTTGAAGTTTTGCGTCCAGGATTCATTCCCAAAATTATTTTATTTTTTATTATTTTTATTTTTATTTTATTTGAACATTCCAAAAGAAAAAAAGAAGAATTCAAAACAAAACAAAAAGCAAACCAAAATTAAAATGTTCAA
>JAQQAE010020747.1:0-10617 GCA_029823295.1 Pseudamia nigra | reverse complement strand
ACTTGCTGCCAGCTGAAACATGATCACCCATGCAGAAATTATCCAATGGGAGGCTTGTATCTATTTGCTTAGTTGAATCCAGGTGGTGACCTTTTTTTTGGCCAGGTAGTATGGTAGTATGGTAATTAATTAATGTGAAGGTGCACATTAATATAAAATGTTACAATATGTGAGTACAGCAGGGAATATTTCTAGATCAGCGGTCTTCAACAAAGGGCTGACGACCTCCATCCATCCAAGGATATGGTAAGTTTTGTGCTTCGCTGTACGGTCCGACATCTTGGTGCTTTGGGTGTAAGCCTGTCTGTGCCATCCACAGATATTTTAAGGGGGGGGGGGCACACACAACCAGATGAGTGTAAAGGTTGCACAAGTCAATTGTGTGCCATGAAAAAAAAGAAAGACCTTTTAGTCTAAAACCGAGAAAATCCATGAAAAAAATGCACGTCAGCTGTCCAAATTTCCTACAGACTGTGAATGCAACGCTCTGAATGCTAGTGACATTAGGGCACGAGCGCAGCACGTTATTGTGGATGGGTCTAGTTCCGGACTTCTCCAACTCCAGCCCAGGATCCAATTCCAAAGCAAACTAGTACTCGTTTCTCTCTGGTCCATATGTTTATATGAACCTGTGGATTATTTCCATATCTTAATATTCAATGCACAATGAATGAATGAATGAATGAATGAATGAAACTTTATTTATAGACAAAGTGCTGTACATTCAGATTACAGAAATTACAATAACAAGATATGTTTGTATGTGACATAAGACCCAGTTTAATATAAAACAGCTTTTTATGCAATCTATATTATGGTGGTCCCTGCTCCATCTCTCCATCAGTTTGGGGGTTCTTGCCCTGAAAAACACTGAAGACCCTGTTCTAGACTATGATTCTGGGTTGTAGAATGTTTGTTTGTCTTTCACCCACAGGGACACCAACTGCTCGAATGACTGGCCCCAGGCTCGTCCACCTTCAAACACCTCCTCTGGATCAGTGTTTTGGTTGCATGCTGCTTCCAGTGTTTGAACCCATCCGGGAATGAGAAAGTCATACATGACTCCTGGAGCCCAGCAAAGGAAACTCAAAATCCTTATGCAATGTTTGTGCCTCTGAACTTCAAATTTCACAGTGTTACAACATAAGACCCATGCAATCATGATCTGCAATCACCACGTGTCAAATGGTGTTTTGATGAGACAAAACAGAAAACTTGGAGTAAATTCCACATGGAAATTAAACAACACTCTCAAATATGTCAGCGCAGCATTGTTGCCCGTATGTGAAATGCTAAGGCTAATGTTACAGAGTAGCAGAAACCTTCAAAGAATGAAGAAATTGTATGATGTTAAATGGGGTAAAATGTACGGTATGTTCTTGCATATGCAGAGTTAATAATGCTGAGCAAACGAGGCATCAAAGGGACTGAGAGCAGATCAGGATTTAAAAAAAAAACTCAGTGTGAATTGTTAATGTTCCGGGGTTTCTGAATCTGTCCAGTGGCTTCAGTAAAGCTGAACTGAATTCTAATCACAGACCATTTGGAAGCTCCAAGGATGTTACGGGTCCATTTGTAACTAATAAATATACCGTATGTATCAGCAAACTATAACATAATTACTAAGTGTGCCTAGTATTTCTAAGTGTTCTACTCAGTGTGACACAAGTTAATTCTCTGACGCAGACCATGACCTCGTCTTTTCAGAATATTCCACAATATCAAGAGGCTGTGATCTTGTGTGGGCTCTCACCAGGTGATCTGCACACTGCTGTGTGAATCTATTGTGTATATTAGAGTTGGTTTTGATGTGTGTGTGTTAGAGTGACTTCCGAGCGTAGCCTTTGAAGCTGTTCCATTTGGCCTGTGGCATCATCTGTAGACAGTGTGTAAGACATGCTGTGGTGTTGATCACTCCAGGGTCACACCAGGTTCACTATAAATCTGTCTGCTCTTTTCTTTTACTGCCTTTCTCACTCCTTTAGTTTTCAACTGTCGTATTTTTACACAATACTAAAAGACTTAAAGGTTCAAGTGTTGTGGGTGTAGACTGATATAAAGAAGAAAATCCAGCCTTTAAACATTCACACATTCACAGTACAGTCAGGTTGTAACACAAGCAGTGTCTTATAATATCCACTCAACAGTGGATATTATAAGACAAAGTGTGATTGATTGCATTTAGAATTGCTCTATACTGTAAAGTAGTCTATGTCAAAGCACTTAGGAGGATTGCAATAATTTTATGGGATGGATGTGAAATCTTGATATGAGCATCCACCCAACACTGGAAGTGCAAACATGACATTCAGGAAAACAATGTAAATCACTGCTATGTGTGAAGGAAGATATGGATTTCTGGACTCAGTTTAAAACAGTGAAATTTGTACATGTCTGAATTTGAACGTACAGTATCTGAAAGTCCAGATGGAGACAAATAGCAGTGGAGCAGTGAGGAGTGCTACCTGTTGTTGAAGTTGGTGCAGTAGGTGAGGTCCTTGCAGCCCAGCTGACAGGGTTCTCTGACATCAGCCAGGCAGTTGATGAGCTCTGTCTCCACTGGGTTGTACTCACACAGCTGGTCAAAATCCTGCCATGTCTGACTGCCCCAGTTAGTGCTGATCTCCTGACACATGTCTCTGTGGAAAGACAACACCACTGAGTCAGATACTCCCTGCCCTGTGCCCCCCTTGGTCAAGATACCTGAATCCATTTAATGAATGGGTGAATGTCCTATTTCATTGAACACAGGGAGAGCAGTATCTAGCGGAGACATTCCTGTGATTTACAAAGTGTTCCCCCCTTTGACAAACTCAATAAGGTTAGTACAGTAAAACAAGAACAATTTCATCACTTTTGTGTAGAAATGTACAAGTACTAGCCAGTAAAAATGTACACAAAACTACAAGGCAACAATGTTATAGGTTCTATCACATCACAAGGTTTGATCCAGGATTGGGGGCGGGGGGGGGCAGCTATGTATTTTAGCAGTGCAACATCAATTTTGTGACACAAATGACTATGCAAATCAGTTTTAATTAGCAAAGAGTCAGACGTATGGAACAATGAATACAAATAAATGCTAACATTAGAAGATGGACACAAGTTATGTTAATAGGCCAGCAATTCTGGCACTGGGCTAATGTTAGGTAATGCTGCTGAGCTATTTTATCAAATATTGTTGTTTGTGTAAATTGTAGAATTATTGCTTTTTTCAACAGACCAAAGATGGAAAGAATAATTTACCAGTGGCACATTAGGCCAGATGCAATAGGAGCCGAGACTGTGTAGAGCCAGTACCTACAGTTACTATCATTTAAAGGAATACTCACACTGCCAATCCTGTGGTGCCCAAGCACATTTCACACCTAAAGCACGGACGTGATGTGAGTGTATGAGTGCAACCGAGTGCAACTTAGCAACACAGTTGCTCATGCACAAATACATGCACATAGACCCTATTAAGCTTCAACAATTAGTGTCCTCAGATCCTAGACATTCACTGAGTGTTGTTAAAAGGAAAGGTGATGTAACACAGTGGTAAACATTTCCCTGTCCCAGTTCTTCTGGAACAAGTTCTAGGCATCATATTCAAAATATGTGAATATTTGCAAAAAAAAACAATAAATCTGTAGTGTCTTCAGCTGAATATAGGTTGAAAAGGATTTGCAAATCATTGTGTTCTATTTTTATTTACGTTTTACACAATGTCCCGAATTCACTGGAATTGGGGGTTGTATATGTAGTTTGTGACGTGATCTCCTATGTACAGATGTATCCAGACCGTTTTGAGTTTTGACCAGCGGGGTGGGGGTGGGCAACCACAATTTGGCACAGCTCAGGCCAAATTGCCCTAGTGTGAGTACATCCTAAGATACTTCCATATTTGCTTCAGTGTCAAACCACAGATATTGCCTTGTTTAAAAATGCAGTGCGATGCACCTGCAGAGTGAGGTGTTGGCCTTGGAGCAGCAGTGCAACTTAGCACAGTCCATCTTAGCTGGGTGGGGGGTCTCTTCTTCAGGTGGGGAAGGTGGATGGGCGCTGCCTAAGAAGCACTGCCACAGAGGGTCCTGAGGCAGAGGCTGCGAGCCGCACTCCTCGATCAAGCCCTCCATGATCTCGTGCTCTGTGTTCATTGTACGAAGGATTCGACGACAGGCCACCTGGCAGTGAGTTTCCTCTGCACGGTCACAGCAGTATAGACCTAGAGGAGAGTCATGGTCCAATCAATCATCAAGTTCCTACTCAACATTAACATTTTTCCAAGTCACACAAGTGAGTTTCCAGATTTACTAGCAACCAGGCAATGCTTATTGTCGACCTCAGCCTCTTTTTATGTTGTTTCAACTGATTCTGGAAGGTTGAGGTTTTTACCATGTTGCATACATTTGAATTTTATCTCAATTTTGAGTTGTGATTTTCTGTGGAGGGTTTTACACCTAGAATTCAGTTAAAATAAAAAAACAAAAAAGAAAAATAATAATAGTCTGACCATTGAAAACAATTTCACTCTTATATAAAAAAAAAACTTATTGTTCTGCTTTTTAAGAAAAACATTTGAAATATTGCACTTCAGTTCTTACATGCAGTATTTCATCTGGCTGGATGATGGTTACATGATTAAAAGTCGGGGTTTTGAGAATAATTTAATTTATTATGGAACTCTATGAATACATTTTTATTTTTTCAAATTTTTGACTATATTTTAGGCATTATAATCATAATTACTTTGTTCTAATAGCGAAAACGAATAATGATAGTATAATGTTTAAGTCTTTTTCAGTAGAATGGCCCCACCTGCCTTTGTGAAAGAAGTACAAATGATGACATAATGTCAAAAAGCAAAGAAAATTCAAAGCTATTAGCTTTTCCCACAATAACACCATGTATTCATAAAAACCAGTGTGCAACAACAGCAGCAGTGACAGGTAAAGATGATGTATGTCGCTCCCGTGTTGGACTCACTGTCGAGTGGGCTGCGTATGGGGTACGACTTGGTGAAGTTGCTGACACAGCCGAGCAGCTGAGCGCTGTGGCTCTGACAGTACTCTTTGACAGCATTGATCTGAGACACAGTGGGGGTGGAGTCGGTCCTGAAGATGGCCTGGCAGTACTCTCTGCAGGTGGTGTGACGACCCGCGTAACTGCAGCATGTTGAGCCGACTGAAAAACAGCGCACACACACACACACACACACACAAACACACACCCACACACAGGGTTAACATACTGTACATAGGAGTCCTACAGTGAGTTATCATCTGAAAGAAACCACTAAATATAAAGAGCTCAATTAAATTTGAGTAAATCTATCGAGTGAGGAGCCACTGCAAAAAAGGGAGAAATAGGCCTGTCATGTTTATTAAAATGCCTCTATTATGGGAAAAAAAACTATTTTACAAACATGGAAATCTGTGCATTCTATGAATGCAAGAAAATTCGGGCTATCAAGGACAACCCGAGCAAAAGTCATTAACTTCAATGAGAAGCAGACTGTGAATGTTAGCTGATTCTTGCTGTAAATGTTGTAGAATTCCCAGATTTAATGGTCAACTGGGAATATTCTTCCAAAAATCACCACAAAAAATTTATTGGCTTTAAATGGCACTAATAAAAAGTAATGAAAACTGTAAAATTGCCTGGTCAAAATTAGAACTATTAGTCTGAAAGAACACATGAGAGAGTCAGTAGTCAACCAGTTGACTTGAGCAGTCCAGAAATGGCATCAATCTAAATTTAAAATCAGCTGGTTACCAGAAGATCTAACACTCAGAATGTACAAAAAACAAAACATAAAAAATGACATTTACAAGGATTGCTATGTTACTGGAAGCAGCCCTGTCCTGGAGGGTCCACATATAAAACAATAGCTTATTCATATTTATTCTTCGGAATAGACTGTATCTAAAAATATACAAATAATATAACACTATTTCCTCAAACTATATCACACTGAAGCATATGCATTATGAATATAGGAGCTACCACTTTGCTTCTCATTTTACAACTACGTCCTAACTGTGCATTGTTTTAATCCCTCCAACTACTGTACCTGAGTACTGCTGCTGGCCGTGTCTATCGCTTTATGACCACAGTATACCATGTTATCACAGCTAGGACATCCAACCCAGTACTATAAGGTGTACCCAATAAAGTGGCCAGTGAGTTAGTACATCTACCAATGTATCTAGCAGATCAGCCTGGCTCCAATTTTTTTTTATTCTGACCATTTCCTTTCAGTTTTGTTCTGTGCCATCACTGGGGCAGCTGCCTTTATGCCAGTAAAAACGAACATGATAGTAGTGTGTGTAACTTTAATGCTCAAAACTACCACATGCACATGTATTTGAAAACCCTGTCTCATCATATAGCTAGCGCAGTGAAAACTTACATACAGTATGCAGCATTACATTGTTACAGTATTTACACATCCAAAGATGCAGTACACTGACACCAGAAAATGTCCGCCATGTCATGGCATCATGTTACATAATATCCATAACATGTGCACCACAGGTGGATAGCTGCTCATTTTATAGCGTCCTATTAGAGTTTTTATGTTGTTTAGTAGAACAGCAGGCAAATCTGAGATGAGATCTATTCGTTCACACCCCTGACTGACAAAAACGGGAACTCTGCTGACATTTGATTATTTTGGCCAAAATTGTGTGACACACCTTCAGCATCTCAACAGGAAGCTCATAACCGTATGTCCTGTGTACGAGTATGTGCGTCTCCACATACTGTATGTGACCAAGTGCATCAGTAAAGACACTAAGAGCACAAACAAGGCTACTTACTGGCCAGAAAACATACTGCAGCTGAAATATACTGTCTGCATGAAGTTGTGAGGTCAGTGTTTGCTTTTGTTGCCTTCTTTCCTGTTTATCTTGTGTGTATGTGTGTGTGTGTGTGTGTGTGTGAGTGATAACATACTTTCATTTTTGGTGATACAGCTGTAGAGGGGTTTCTGGAACAACAGAAGAAAGTGATGTTGAACTTCAAAAACGTTGTGCATTAAATTACAGGCTGCCCAGTTATTTCTCTGAAGTCTTACCTCTGTGATTTTTTTGCATACTTTTGTTATGTCATTTTTGGATGATGCCTGGTGATGTGGAAGAAAAGGACATCAAACACACATGTAAAAATAAAAAATAAAAGGGTCAGAGTAAATCTGTGTTATTCAGATCATTCACCTGTTTGCATTCTCTGCGACACTCTGCTGAAATAGCCAGCTCACAGCAGCCCAGTCCCACCCAGCCTTCAGATTTCCTTGACACTCCTGCAAGCAAATCAAACAGCGAGCTATCACTTCCATTTTAAGAGGAATTAAGGGCGATCTAATTGTTTTTTTTTGTCCAGTATGAACACCGGGAGCTGCGCCGGAGCGGTGCCCCCCCCACGCTGCGGATGGGTGGGAAAAGGAGAGAAACCTGATGAGCAGACGACCCCCGCGCCGGGCATCCCGGCACTAACGTTATCCTGGCCTCTCTCCCCGTCGGCACTATCCTTCTCTGGGCCTCTTTCCCTTTCCAATCTGCCACGGCGGGGGTGGGGGGGTTTACCAGTAGTCAAACCAAATTTTCAGTAGGTTGATCATTTTGACTTGATTATTTTATAGGTAGCTCACATGATGAAAAAGTGTGAGCACCCCTGACCTAGAATAAATCATGTTCTTGATCATTTTGATACTGTTTTGTTAATTTTAAAAAAATTATTACTCTAAATATAGAAATGAAAAAAAAAGCCTTGTGATATTTTACATCTAGCAAGTGGATAACAACGCTTTCTCCACATGTTTATGTTTGTATGTTTGAATCTGAAAAACTGCGTACTTTTACTGATAAATTGCAAACTGACTACAAACTGCAAATTCCAATATTGTCCAAAATAATCACTTTTTCACCACGTAGAGCAGCTCCAAACAAAGAAAAGAAATTAAAATTAATTTATTTCAGTGGATGCCCTAAAAAGCTGTAACAATGAACCATGAAGATTATAATGACACAGTAGAAGTTTTTATAGGAATCTGACTCATTTTAATCCCTTTTGTAGTTATGACTGAGGATACAGAGCAGTACAGAGCCTATTATATGGAAGCAGCCTGCTGTCGGAAGGTGTTTACACCAAAAGAGCAAGTCCCTAAAAGCAGCTGGAATGTTGTGAACATCAGAGGTCTGATGATATCTCACAGTGTTTGAGGATCAGAGGGAGTCTGTTTCCTTAACAGGTTAAATCTGCACACACTCATGAGGTCATTTGCATACCAATGTTGAATGGTACAAAAAGTACCAATAACAATAGTCCCCACAGTGGAGGTTAACAGGCCTCTGACACATAGATTAGTTCCAACCCCAGGCAGAAGCTTTTAGGCCTTGATCTCCTTGAGTTTGTTGCGTGCTGCAGCCCGGAGCACCTTTAACCATTTTACCTGAAACCAGTCCTTATGCAAATCTATACCCACAATGTTTAATGTCATGTCCACAGCTCAATTCAACTTTCATTGAGATATGATTATATACAGTTACAGCCTTAACAAATAAAATAATGAGAGTTAAACAGTTTTAGACCAATTCAATGCCCAAGCATGCTTCCTACTTAAAATTGTGCTTCTGTGTAGCTCGAGCCAAATGGCCCTGGTACAAGTATACCCTTAGACCTCTTAAGTTATAGCCAAAAATGTGTTTTTGGAGGTCATAGCAACATGGACCTTCAACCTTTGGTCACTAAAATCTAATCGGTCCATCCTTCAGTCCTGGTGAACATTTGTGCCAAATCTGTGGAAATGCCACCAAGCTGATCCATGAGAATATAATTCAATTCAATTCCATTTTATTTGTATGGCGCCAATCATCATTGCCGATTATCTCTAGGTTCTTCACATTTCGAGGCTGAGGCCTCAAGACTATACAGAGAGTAAACCAACAGAACCGCCGAGAGCAACACAAGAGGGGGAAGGATAAACTTCCTTTAACGGAAGAGAAAAACCTCCAGCAGAACCAGCGGCTCAGGGTAGGCGGCCATCTGCCGGTGCATGGACTGCATGGACAGGTGGCTGACACAAAAACATAAACAGTGATAGCTGGTAGTTTTACAGCTCATTTTCTTACCTGGAAGTGTAGAGTTGATGCACATCCACAATTCACTCTAGAAGACAAATAAGATTCATGTCAGCCGGTAGATGTAGTGTTTGAACTGCAATAATCATGTCCAGCAAACACAGCACACTGTACTGTGCTTACTCTTACAAGCATCTGCAATATTTCTGCATGTATTTGAATTTCTGTTTTGGCAAAACTACATTTACAGCACTGACAGTATAAAGAGATTTTTAAGTTTGGATCCATTGGTCCCTCAGGGGTGTATTTTGGGTCCCCTTTTATTTACTATTTACATGGTACATCTAGGGAAAATCATCCATAAGATAAAATAAGATTGTCATGATCACTTGTCTGTGTTCCTGTCTGCCCTTCCCCCGTCTCATCTCAGCTGTGTCCTGATTGGTCCTCCCTCACCTGTGTCTCCTCACTCCCAATCACCTTGTGTATTTAACTCTCTGTCTCTCTCATCACCAGTTCATTGTCTTTATGTCACATTCCAGCAGTTCATGTCTTGTTTCACGCCTGGTTTTTTGATCCTCTTTCTTCACGACTAATTTTGCCTAAATTAGGCAAAATTAGTCATGAAGAAAGAGGTATCCAAAACCCCATTTTGGATACCTCTGCCTGTGAGTTTTTGACTTACAGGTACCTATGTACCGAACCTTGGACTGATTAATAAAGTTGGGTTTTGCTTCACAGAACAGAGTCTGCACTTGGTTCGTCTGTCGGTAGTCAGTTCTTGACAAAGGTAAGATAGAATAAGGTAAGACACTGTGGAATTCCTTTGCAACAGAAGTACAGGGTTGAGCCACAGAATAAATGACACTGCACACACATGGAAGTGCAAGTAAATTATTCCACAGCTACACAAAAAAAAAAATAAAAAAATAAGGGGCATCAGAGAAGAAATATTGCACACAAACTAGATTATGTACAAATTGCACAGGCTTATTTACAGATGGATTATTTATACAATGCAATGATTAAAGTGCAGAGAAAGGAAACACAATGTTTATTTTCACTGTAATGCAGATGACACACAGCTTTATGTCCCATTGAACTCTGACACCACTGATGCTTCACACATGATGTCCTGCCCGACTGAGATAAAAGACTGGATGTCAGAACCCCCCCCCCCTTTCCAGTTTGAGTGCCAATAACCTCTCCTCCAGTCTGGGAACGCTGTCCAATAATGCCTGTAAAGAGGCCAGTAACCTGGGAATTATTTTTGACTCAGACCCTATCCTTCGAACTATTGGACTATTGTAATGCACTTTATTCGAGCATCAGTAAGCGGAATGTTCATCAACAGCAGTTTGTCATCCGGTGTGGTTCCTGCCAATCTTAAACATGCAGTCGTGCAACCTCTAATTAAAAAACCTGGCCTGGACCACACAGTGCTAGCAAATTTTAGACCCATTTCAAAACTGCCTTTTCTCTCTAAAATTCTAGAGAAAATTGTCTTTGCTCAGTTAAACGACTTTCTAAATGATCACAGTATTACGGAGGTCTT
>JAQQAE010020746.1:0-10618 GCA_029823295.1 Pseudamia nigra | reverse complement strand
AGATTTGAAAACATAAGAGATTGTGAATGTCAGTAAATAACAGATACAAAGCTGTACATTTCACACAATTGTTTAGTAAAAGTGCAGCACAAAGTAAGGCATAAACACAAAATGAAGATGAAGCGGTTCACGCAGCTTCTTCATCTTGTCCCGGTAATGATCAGTAGTTGGAGGATAACCACGGTTCTGAGGTAACTCAAGCATTTTCGCATATACCTCTGTGTTCTGTTGAGGTGGGTCTGTATACAGATGTCTGCGTAAATTTCCAGCAAACACTAGATCTCAGCATCGAAGCAACTCATGAAGCCGCGACCATTGTTTTGACCTAAGTGTAGTGAAGGACGCGATGATTTTTCGTCATCGTCACATACGGTCGCCGTGTTCGTACGTGTGCCTGACCAACCGTGCCGTGCCCTGGCCCACCTGTTTCAACAGGGCCGAAGCCCGGTGCCAGAGCGCGCCTAGGTTGCACTCACATTACTAAAATGATCCGCGCAAAAGGTGTGAAACGCGCCCAGGCGCGGAACGAACTGCCAGTGTGAGTCCACCCTAAATCATCAAGAAGATTGGATAAGTTTGTGCATATCTACTATATAATGTTACAAGCACAACAGGGGATAAACACATCCTGGCATAAGTTGTGATATTTGAACCATACACAGATAACTTGTCCATGCATTGCTATGAAGGGATTGCAACTGTACTGTGGCCTCAAAGACGGCTGGTAGGTATTGTAACCATAGCTCCGTGACCTCCAACATGCCAGTACTCTTAAGGGGTCAAGTTGCTTTAAAGTACTCTTCATCTCTTCATACAGTATTTGAAACACCCTTACAATACACCTTTCAGGACCTTCATTAATGGTGCGTTCCAGCTACCTAGTAGGTCAGAACTGGGAGTGATGTAAACTCTGAGCTGATCACATCCCAGATGAAGTTGAAAAAAACATAGATGTGCACTGGAAAGCTGGCTCATTCGGAGCACAGACAACTTCAAACACATGCATTCAATATGATAACATCTGTATGTGGCATTTGCACATACAGTTCAAACTACAGTATGTGTATGACTATATGTATGACTGACGTAATATGAAACAAATACAAGAGAAATTAGCCGTGTTCATTCAGTTGTTTCAAGTGGTAGCCATACTGAATGGTAAAGTCAATATTGGTGGAGTTACTCCAAATTCGGACATGAGGGGGCATTGGAATTTCTGACTAGCAACTATGAAATTCCAACTTCTGAGTACAACTGGAACGCTCCATAAGCCCCATCTTCCTTGGATACTATTGCAATGCCTGATTCATAACTCTGTGCTGTTTTCAATGATAGAGATATTTCAAATGAAATAATAGGACATGTATATAATTTTTTTGAAAAACAGAAGTCACCAGAAAGAACTGTAAGGCCTACCTCACAATAGAAATCTTTTGCTGATTAAGGAATGGCACTATTTAAACTTAGCTCACACAGTTCCTAGCTACAAACATGGCTGAATATTATTTAGAATTCACTCATACTAATGGGTAGTTGTATATCATTTGAGGCTGAATAAATACGGTGCATCACATCAAAAAATACTAGTAAGATTGGTTTCAGACTAGTTTTTCTTTTCTGTGTTCTCAATCAAATCGCTCAATCAGCTTTATTTTTCAGCACGTTTAAAAAATAAATGCAACAGCCTGTTTGACAAGCATCCTTGTTTTTCATAAGTGGAGGTGGAGGATTCAAACTACTCCTGCAATGTTATAATTTTACTGTATAACTGCAGTATAAACAACCTCAGTGAAGCTTCATGTAGTTAAAACCGCACCTGTTGTGCTCTTTAGTTTTTCTCACTTTACCCCTGCTTGACATTTAAATAATGTACGTTGACTGAAAGCTGTGATTCTAAATGCAATCCCTGTAACCTCAGGAAAGCTAAACAGAACATTGTGTAGCATGGGATTAATGAAATACTGATTTTTTTACTTTTTGTTTTATTTCTTATAGTAACATTTCCCTTCCTGTTGCTATTGTAATGTATTTGGGAAAATATTGAATCTCAGAAAGTTGCCTGTGTGGTAATGCTGTTGTTGTTATTGTGGTCTTTGTTTTTGAATAAGTGACTCCACAGAGGCCACTGACTGCTGTATTGTTGGCTGTTGAGGATTGTTTCAGTGCTGATTTGATGTTGCAGTTCCTTGAACAGAGACACTTTGAGACTCTGCTCGACACCTCATGTGGTTAGGTCAAGCCAGTGGGCCTAATTTACTCTATGTACTGTCAGTGACGCCGGGTGGTGAGCTGGCTGTTAGTGGCATGCCAAAGAACCTGCTGTGAGAGGAGACATTTATAGGCTACTGTGACCACTGTGGACATGCTCAGTCACTAATACACACTCTTATAGTATGATATAACGTGTTGGCCTTGGAGCTGGAGCACAGTATCCATGTGTGCATGATGGGTTTAGGCTCATGCAGAGCCCTATCTCCTAGTAACACCTGGGGTAGGTGGTGTCAGCACTCTGCATATTCATAAATCAAGGCCATGGATTCAAATGCGTGTGTGCTCTGTCCATTTTTTTGTGCCTCCAGATGTACTCTATATTCAGAAGCATAATGTCAATGAAATAAAACAGCGGTTATTCTGGATGGTTGATTCCAGAGTGCACATGCATGTTATGTGTATATGTGTGCATGTTTGTGAGTGCGTCATCCAAACCCCTTGGGGAGCCAACTTCCTGTTCTGTGATGGTCACATCTGCAATGAATGTTTCATGTCTCACTGGTGGTAACCTGCTCTGGGTGGGCAGACACACGCACACTCACAGAATAGCGAGTATCCAGAAAAAAAGGGAATAATCTCCATCATTACAGAGTTCGGTGTAAAAACCCATTTATTTTGGCAATTACCCATGAATTTATATTTTTGCAGTACAAGTGCATTTTAATTATTCAGCTGTAATTAATCTTCAAGATTAGCTGGAAAATATAATATGTAGCAGTTGTAGTATTTTGCATTCACACAAAGCCTGGTTAATGCTACGTCATTGACGATAGTCTAGGCTAGAGTGGTGGTAACACACCAACTCTCAAATTTAACCATGCATCACAGCTCTGCTTGTCCCTTTAATGTTTGTGAAACCAGTGGTTGAGGATGAATAATTTATGTTGCTGAAACAAAATGTTATGTCCTTTCAAGGCACAATGAAAACAGAAAATCTGACAAATCATAGTCACTTTACTGGATATTGAAAATCTGAAGTGATATCAGACCAGGGTTATAAAATAAGAAACATATTTTCCACCCCTTAACTGCATTAGACAATATCAGCATTTTATGATATGGTAGGAAAAGTATTGATAAATTCTCAACTCTCCTGTTGTATCTGTACCTGACTAAGTGCTTGAAACACAATTAGTTTTCACCTTTTTGACTGGATGATGTGACACTATCAGACAACAGTGTTAAGTAGGAAATGTGTGAATGCTATTGTTACCATCGTGTTTCTGTAGGCATGGTTTTCAGCTCAGGGACTCACTGACATATTTTGAGGATGTGGGCGTGGTTTGTAAACTCTGATTAGCAATGAAGGCAGCCGTGTGAAAACGAGTTGATTTAAGCAGCTGTGCAAACATGCAGGAAGAGAGATGAAGAGAGTTTGACACACCGAGAGCAGTTCAGAGAACAGGCAGAGCTGAAAGACCTGAGCCATTGGTCTACGGACAGAACATCAAACTTTTAAGTAGCATGCTAACACTATTGTATGTATTCACCTTTAAAAACTCTGAACTATGACACCCAGCGACCCTAGCACGGGGTGGCCGAGTCAATGGAAGGAAGTGCATGGACTGCCGGAGAGACAGACTCCATGGGTGTGCTGGCCAGATCCAGAAATAGATGTGTGGTGATGAGTTTTGCAAACGCACACCTTCATCCTCCAACCAGGATAGGGTAAAAACACATCACCCAGGGCTATTATAGAACATAACACAAGCTCTATGCAAACACATAGGGTCTGGACAGGATTAGATTATAGGGGTGGTCATGGGAGCTCAGAGAATGGACTTAGCTAAGCTAGCCTGGACTCTCATTGTAACAGCTATGTTTTACTAATGGTTTCAGGGAAGTTGTTTGACTTTGAAACATTGTCTCATATCCATCGAGATTTCCACTCTTCATTGTCTTTTCAGTTATTACCGCTGCCAGGGAGGTTATATATTTGTTGGCATCAGTTTATTTGTTTGTTTGGTCACAACATAACTCAAATAGTCATGAACAAATTTGGATGAAATTTTCAGGGTAGATCAGAAATAGTATAAAAACTAATCAGTTAGATTCTGGGGGTGATCTGAATCATCATCTGGATCCAGAGGATTATGAAAGGATTCTTCACCATTGTGGGGTAGGGACAAATTTAATGTTTATCCTTGTAATGCCACAAATAACACCCAGACAAATTTTGCCAAAAAAACACAGGATAACACCAAAATAGATTCTATCTGCAGAAAAAAGCAGAAATATTTTTGGTGAATCACTAATTAACTAATAATGATAGTGATTCCAAATGTTAATGTTTGGTTTTCATGGTCAAAGAATCCAATAATGAGAGTCAAATAAATGTAAGAATATTATTTTTGCTGCAATAACATTATGGGGGAAATGAACATAGATTCAAATGATAATGGTAGGTTTTCACTATGAAGAGAAACTGAGCTGCCTTGGCAGAGGTCTATTCTCACTGTTTTCTAGTTTATCAATAAGGAAGTAGTGAAATGGTATGATATGCAGCAACTTTTAAACAGCAGTGTGACATTACCCTTTTGTTGGAGACATACTGAGCTTCCCATCAGACTTAACATGGAGTAAAATGGAGAAAAATAGGGGTTAGTTACATAATAGTTGATGCCCCCATCAATTTGTGTATGGAGCAAACAATTAGATAAATTACGTGGGTAGATTAAAGAGGCAAATGTTTGAAGTCAAGTCTGGTTTGTTTTCCAATCTTCAAACACTCGAATAAGTGGCTTAGTTTTTTTGCTTGCCAACAACTACTTCCATCAAAGATTCCCAAAGACCTTAAGCAAAGTAAACTTTTTAGGAATTCTGTCTAAAACACCATTTATATTGAGGCTCACTGTGTGATAGAGACACCTTTCTACTTTGTTCAGCGTCCATGTGTGATATCTTCTCTATGGCAGCAGGTTTGCTAGAGAGTATTTGAGAGTAAACAGATGTTGTTTGTCTTTCTGATGTTGAGATTTAGCATCTCCAGGGATGCAACGGACTTGCACTTTTCCTGTAAGCTCACCAATGAATCAGAGATGGAAACAGCTCAGATGAACACTGTTTCATAACGAAAGAGACCCTTGAGAGATTTGTACACCACAGTGCCTATGGTGAATATGGTGTTGTGGTTGTACTGCTTGTTGAGATAAATTACACATGATTCAAAGGATGGTCGTCCACCTTATGTGGAATCTAGACTTTCCAGTTAAATGAGCTCTATTACATTTACAGTTTTTATTTTTCCCCTCTTTGAATATCGTGAACAGTTACCTTCATCTGCCAACTAAACAGAATTCAGATGAGGAAGTACAGATTGAATATCAAATTACATAAATTATTAATTCTGTCCTTTTAATAAAATACAGATTTAATTCAGTCCAATGCGCAAGATTTACATACTCTAGGATGATTGAATTACAACCATAGTTTTCAAAGTTATATTTCATTAGTGTATCATCATTTGGAAATATGAATGGTCCACGTTTTTACCTTAGAATGAGCCATGTACAGTATGTCTATAAATGGAGTGGGTCACCTTTTACATAGCACAGTGTGTTGCATTATGTTCCTATAGAAGCTCAGGTTCAAGGCTTTAGATCGGTCTAGCATCATCCACTATTGTTCTGAAATGGAGGTAAAAACTTAAATCCTCACATTAAAATTGGGTTTTTGTTCAGATTTGCCCTTTTTACTGTATAGTTAGAGGTTGTTCTTTGAAAGCCCTTTGAGGGGTGTAAGGAAAAAAATGATACTCTACTGTCTACATTGATACTTTTGTGATATTGTATTGGAATTCAAAAGCTCTGTACAGATTTTTTTTTTATTAATAGTTTACATGCAGACATTCATGACTAGTGTTTCATGTTTGTGTTGTATTTAACCAATTTAGCTCAGAGTCCATTTCTCTGAAAATGACATATCCACAATAAATAAGGTTTTTCTCAGCTTCTATGAGATCTACATGGTTAATCTTAGCCATGGGCCATGGAAGTGGGGCCCTCAGTGATTACTGTTGATGTGAAAATCTGAAAATAAATGATACCCAGTGATAGGAAATGAGGTTTTAAGTACATAAATCTTTATTCCGTCTGAAAGAATCCACACATTTACATCAAATATAAAGCCAGTTCACAGTAGGGAATGCTACAAAGCCAGAAATTATTGAATCAATGTATGGACAACAATTGCAGCAAGTTTGGTGTTGATCAGGTAAGCAGACCAAAGAAACACATGTTTTTGTTAAAAAAAAAAAAATGGGCACAGTTCGGCAGAGTTTGGCACATGTGAATGAATCAATAGGTCAATAAGTTTTATAATAAGTTATAACAGTCATGACAAAAGAGCTTATGAAGTTTTGATTGTTGGTCCAAGCACCACTGCCTCAAACTATGCCAGTCATCTGGGGTTCATTCATGTAAGGGTAGACGTTACATTAAGAAATCTAGATGTTATTTTTGACCAGGGCATGACCTTGGATGAACATGTCAAAATCACTAAATGTTCTTGTTTTTTTCCACCTGAAAAATTTTGCCAAGCTGAGATCCTTGGTCTCCTACTCAGATCTGGAAATGATTATTCATGCCTTTGTGTCATCTCGCCTGGGCGGCTGTAATTCGTTGTTAACATGTCTAAACAAAGCATCTCTGGAAAATTTTCAGCTGGTACAGAATGCTGATGCTAGACAGTTAACTAGGACCAATAGATACAGCCATATCACTCCTTGCACTGGCTTCCTATTAGTTTGAGGATCCAATACAAGATTTTTGTCCTGACTTTTGGAGCTGTTCACGGCCGGGTACCGGAGTATCTACAGTATCTGTGTTGCTCCCTCATTATTGTCCTGGTAGGTCCCTAAGGTCAGCTAACCAGTACCTCCTGGTTGTCCCCCACAGCAGGCTTAACACCAGACGTGATAGGGCTCTTCAGTCTGAACAGCAATCTTTGTTGACATCTTCAAGAGGCTACTTAAAACATATTTGTTCAGGCAGGCATTTTTATGAGCATTTATGGCTGTGTTTTCCGGTACATGCTCTGGGATCAACACACCTGACAATTGGAAAAGGAGTCACCTGGCTCTATATTAGCACCAGCGTTGTCAAAAAGTAGCTCTAAAGCCTCTTCTAGAGTAAGCGTGGATCTTTTTCTTGGATAATCCATTTTTTAAATCAATAATGTCCCAAAAGTGTTCACAACAAATACAGAAGCAACAGTGCCATGTGCATTATGTGTAATGAGGCGTTGCTAGCAAAATGCACAAAATTGTCTGACATTGTTACACATGTACAGTACATTTGCACTACACAGCTTTGACCAATCAGAATGCTTGATACAGTATATCGCTGGAAAGCTTAGGACCTATAGAAAGTGATGGTGTAGGACACTTTGAACGAGTGTTCTAATCTGTCAAATCAGGGGTGGAAAAACGGCCCACAGGAAGACATAATCATAAGGATGTTCTGAATTGCTCTTAATCTGACTGTCACCTAGGACAAATTTGCCTTGGGAGACCCAGGGGCAAATTTCCCCTGACAACAGAGCTCCTAGGATCACTCAGGCATGCGATCCCCTTCACCACGATGAGGGGGCAGTAAGATTCCCAAAGTGAAATTTTTTCTGGAAAAAATAATTGCAATATATCATTTTTCTTACAGTATTTTAGGATATCACATAGGCATGTGCACTACTAATTGGTCTGATTGTTCGATCAGTTGGAACAACCTACTTTTTTTAAGAGACGACTCTCACCAGAACATGTGAACATGCTTGTTTTTCTTATTAAGAATTAATGTACCTGTGTTCATATTAGTTTCTTCAAGAGAAACCACCTCTGTCTCATCTCAGGTCTCACTCTGTTTAAGTTTGTGAGTTAAATATTTAAAACAATACCAAACATTCCCTTTTGCTCTATAAAAATATCTGGCATATATTTTTAAACCTTTGTTTCAATATGCAGTAAAGTATCCCTCATGAGTGTAACATTTCATTTTTTATTTTATTTATAGTATGTCAACATTGACATGTTCAAATAAAATGTTATTTCTGGTCCAACTACTCCTTGTTTGTCAAGTTTTTATTTATTATTTTGGTTTGGAGGACATACATTAATGATGATGTCATAATTAATCGACTTTATTTGGCCTGATTAGTCAATCTCAAAAACGACATAAAAGGACCATCCTGAATGTTGTGTTATATCGTACCCTGGCACTGTATTGCGATACTTACAACATCACCAGATTCTTGCCAGTACACAGCTCTACTAGCAAGGGGGACTTTCAAATCAACAAGAGTAGGAAATAGAATGCCAAACCTGCTACTGGGTGACTGAAATAATCACTGTTTTTCCAGCAGAGTGAACCCTGTGAGGCGGACTAGCAGAAATATAGCAAACTCTGGTCACAGTGACCCTCTGTAGACAAAAATGCCTCATTCTCAGCTAATGTGAAACACACAATGGTTCATATTTTCAGTTAATTATGCACAGTAAAAACATAATTATGAATATTATTCCATTTCTGTAGTGAGGTCCTCTTAAATCCCCCTACATCTTACACATTGGACCTTTCACATTAGAATGCCAGCTATCGTGTGTTGATGACTTGGGACTTAGGTATTAATGCTCTAATATGAAGAGAAAAAAAATGTTTGCAGGTAAACCCACACATAGCATTAAAGGCAGTCATGTAAAAAGCTGGTGAATTTAATGACTGCTTCTTATGCACTGAGGTATGTACGCTAGTACATAGCTTGGTTCCAGCCCATGTATGTGTTTGCACATTAACAGGAAGAAAACGATTGTGCCCCTCCCTTTTAATTGTCCTATCATAGAACATACTGACAGCCTATGTGTCCTGTCAAATCCCAACTCCCAAGGAAAATATTCTCTCTGTGGCTACCAGATCTGGCAGGTGTACATCAGTACACTCAAATAAAAAAAAAAAATAAAAAAACCTGAAACGTTGAGGACCAAAGGAATGAGGGAGGAAAATGAAATGGGGGAAGACATAGATAAAAAAGACGGAGAAGGGTGGAAGTTAGGTGTATAATGAGCAGTTGGAATGTGAGGATTGCTGAATTAATCAGACCGCGAGTGCTCATACAAAGTAGGCAGAATGCTTTTCATGTGACAAATGTGTAATTAAGAATGATTTTATAACCCCCCACCCCCACCCCCTGTATGTACACACACATACACACACACACACACACACACACACACACGCCTTGATGGACTAGAGGTGGGTGGAAGGAACAAAGCATTTTTGTGCCAGTCTGCATATGTGTCTGTTTGTGTGTGTGCATTGAGACAGAGCGAGTGTGTACAAGTGTGAGTGAGATGAGATGGAGGCTTTAATTACAGCCCTATTAGAATAACACCAGCCCCCATCTCTCACTGATACTGAGTGATAGGATGGGATGTTTTCATTTTGGCACCTCGCCTTTTTTGTCTTTTGGATTTGACACCATATTTTTACAGCCAGAACATGTGGATTTTATAGTCTTTTTTCAGCACACACCCACTACATATTTACTCATCTGTTTCTGCAGCAAAAGTGAAAGAAGAGCTGGTTGATTATGAGCTTTGAAAAGGCTGCCTATAGATAGTTTGACTGTCAAACATGTGAAATTTGAAAGTTGTTTTGGTTTGCAATGTTGGGCAAAAATAATTTTGCCGCTGCTTGATCATTTCTACTTTGTCATGTTTTTGACAGGACTGTGTACATTCATCAACAGAAACACAAATAAAAATGAACCTGAGTGAGCTAACAAGGAATGTACATAGAAAATGCATGTACACAACCAGTCAAAATATTGGGCACACTACTTCAGTGTTTGTTTTAAATTTTTGTATTTTTAACATTGTATATGAATACTAAAGATATCCAAACTGTGAAAGAACATGTATGAATTATGTAGAAAACAAAAATGTCTCAAACAACCCAAAATACAGTATGTTTTATATTTTACACTGTCCAAATTAGCCACATTTGGCTTCAATGACAGCTTTGCATTCTCTCATGTGCCTTGTCGTGAGTTTGTGCCATTTCTTGTCGTCTTAACCCTCAAAGACCTAAATGTGCCATTGTCATACAGACTGGAAAAAGTTTTGATGCCGAGGTCATCCCAGTTAGAAAAGGGTTTATCTGATAAGGATGGTTTGAAGAAGTGGTTTGAGTGGACCGGTGCTCTTAGAAAGAAGGTTGTCCAGTCGAAATGATGCTTGCATCCATCCATTCATTTTCTACCCCTTAATCCTTGTGAGGGTTGGGGGGGGTGCTGGAGCCTATCCCAGCTGACTTGAGTGAAGGCAGGGTACACCCTGGATGAGTTGCCAGTTCATTGC
>JAQQAE010020745.1:0-10618 GCA_029823295.1 Pseudamia nigra | reverse complement strand
TCAAGTCAGCTGGGATAGGCTCCAGCACCCCCCCGACCCTCACGAGGATTAAGGGGTAGAAAATGGATGGATGGATTTTAAATTTAACACAGGTGGTCCATTGAGACAACGACTTACGAGCAGATAGTCTGATTGTGGTCCTTTGAACTGTGAAGTGCCTAGAGATAATCGTTGATTATGATTGGCACTATGCAAATAAAATTGAATTGAAATTAAATTGAATTGTGGGCAGTCCTACTATTTTGTTTCCTGTATTCCGTAACCTGAGACATGAAAAGACATCACATTTCCACTCATTGTTCTGGGCTTATCAGTGATCACACCAGAAATGATCTGTGCCTGAGACCAACACTACCTCCTCAAGCCGGGCGAGGCATGAACCATCAGCGGCTCAATACTGTGCAATGAGAACTAGTTAAACCAATAGGACAGGGGTCAAAATGTGCATGGGCAGTTATGGAGTCCATGCTGTAAGTAAACCATGAGTAATGGAGAAAAGGAACTTGTGAATAAAGGACATTTATTAACCTGATGTTAACTTCTTGTTGATTCTGAGACATGTTATCACTGCAGCTGCATTTACTTACTAACTTTATCTCTATCACCTCACGATGTTAACTCACCAACATTATACAGATTCTGTGATAAACTTGGAAGTTTCAGAGCACAGTGCTCAATCCAAAAACAAAACATAATCCCAAAACCAATGTTCACCATTGTGCGTTTTGCCTGTGACACTGCCTTAGATCCACTCTGAAACACAGGTGCAGACAGTGACGTAAACCCACAGGCTGCAGCAGATCCACTCAGCAAACAGCCTGTAACTAAGCTTGTGTGCCTGAATCTGTTAAGAGATTACATTATAGCCTCACTGACTGTGTGATGTTATGTATTACGTTAATTTGTGGTTAGAAAGAAATAAACATCTGTAGGTGGCCCATAAAAAGCCTGTAGGTTTCTGTTCAAGTAATCTTGATGCCATAGTTTAAGGTCACATGGTACTGGGATGTTTCATATATTTTTAATGCATTCACTTTTCATCTGGCATATTTCCAGCTGAAAATCTGAATATTTTCATTTCCCAGACAGCTGCACATGACACCAGCTAACAGTTGGCCTGTGCCCGTCCACTAATGTAAATCCAGATTGGAAACTCCAGTCTGTGTCAAACTTTTAAGCTGACCTAACATTAACAGTTTATAGCCACTAAAAACTGGATTTGTAATTTTGTCAGAACTTACCAGCTTCAGGTGAAACCAGGAAATTCCCATAAACCCTCTTGAGCAGCTGAAAGAGAAGTATTGAACTTTACTGAATTGCACTTCACAATCTGCAGTTATTTGTGGCAGTGAAAAAGGGAAACAGAAAATGAAACAGAAATGTAAAGACAGTAAAATGTAAATTACACAAAACATCAGGATTACAAAAGTGTTGTTTCAAAATGCTACAGAAAGTCCCCACAGCTAAAAGATTTAATTAAATCTGGACTTGCTTTTTTGATAAACATTCAATAGTTCTTTCAAAGTCTTTCTTTCAGACTTGTGCCTACACAGACTTTTCACAGCCAGAATAAATGAATGAGACACTGTTGATTCATTCACTTATCCCTCTGCCCTCTGGTTTTAAGGCACCAGGAGGGAACTGGGTGGACAACAGCCAAGACATTCATACAGCGCCGCTGCCTGCAGTCAGCACTTCCTCGCCTGGGGTGAGTCACACAGCTCACTTCCTGTTTCTAACACAAGCCACAGCAGTTGATTTCTTCCTTACATGGAAACAGAGCTTTTGTCATTGAGGTGTGAGTGTGCAGATAGTAATCATGACTTTACTGTGTTTTTTTAGAATCATCTGACAGAACAAAAAGCCACTTAACCTTTCAGCTTTAATTTTACACCCTTTAGGTGGTTTTCCTAGACAAACAGATGTACCTGGATTGTGTTGCATGCATGTATACAGTATATGTTAATGTAATTATATAATATAAAGACTTAATGACACAGGCTTTTTCTGCTGGATGACACCAAATACCAGGTTTTAATTTCAATTAATGCAATTTTTATATACCATCACACAGAGTAATGGCTCTAACACAGTACAGGGCTCTGTTTGAGTGTATTAAGCAGCCCTCTTACTGTGATGGATGACGGCCAAATAATTGAATCTTACTCTGTGTGAAGTTAAGGTAAAACATGATTTAAAAATAGTTTTCTTGCCTGAAACTGCATGTCACCTGTGACTGGAGAAAGGACTCCAGAGGAATAATCTTGATTTTGTGATTTAGTTGAATACCCCAATTATTACACTGAATTAGCCCAGCTCCACTATCTTAGTATGTGTTGAACACCAGACAAGATTTTGTTCTAATATTCTATTTTCCTGAGTAATAGTTTACTGAATAAAGCTTCTCATTCAGCAGTTGTTTCCCAATTATTTATTCTCTCATCAACCGAATACCTTCAGGTTAGACATGATGAAATAAAATGTTTTTATACTCTATTGTGTCATCAAATGGCAGTAGAATATGCCACTGGGCATGGAAAGAATGTGAACCATGCAACCAGACTCTTAAAAAAAAAACAGTGAAACAAATTTGTATTTGCTCAGTGCTAAGTATAGTATATTTTTCTGTCAGCTTAAGCACACTGTACTTTGCTTCCTCTGTGCACAAAATGTACCTCATCAGCTCCGTGTTCCTGCAGCTCCTTGTAGAACTTCAGGGAGATGCTGACCATCACTTTGGTCTTGTCCCCATTGGGGTTGGAGATGTGGTACAGGACGCCATCGAAATCTACAACAGAGACAAACAAAATTGAGAAGTGCAGATCAACAAGTCCTAAGCATTTCCATCCAGTTTATACTGACTGTACAATATGTTAAAGTGACGGCAACTTCAAACAGTAACACATGATGGACCATTCCATTAAAGCCATAAATAACACATGACTTCAGTCCATTCTGCAAGCATGACATAAACCTTTCACAAATCTATTAACGGCCACTGGGAGAGATTCATATAAAAGGCTAAATGCATTATTAAATTACAGTAGGTAGCACAATAACATCAACCAAAGCAACTAAAAATAAATACCTATTGTGACAAACAAAAAACAGATAGCATAATGTAGAAGTAAAATTTAATTTCAATTTAAATGAATAAAGATTACAAAGAAAAGGAACAGGTCATAAACAAAAGACACGAATGTGCCTTCCAAATCAAAACTAGCATTGTGGCGCATTCTCATAAGACATTCTTTTAATAACATGCACAGTAGGATATGATAACATGTTATGAATCAGCATGTCAAACAATCTCACCAGCAAAAGTCACTTCAACAGCCTCTGGCTTTGTTCTGCAAGGAAAACACAACCTTAGAACATGGATGATGCAGCAAGAGTATAATATATAGTATATTATGAAAAAAAATTATAATTTGCACCACACTGTGGAAAACACATTTAAATATTGTAAAAACCCCATGGCATTTATGCTTTTTTCAATTCTGTTGAGTATTTTTTCAGTTGATAGAATTTGGTCAAGTATTGTGATGTTCCAGGTGCAGATTTAATAGATTCATATAAAAAATTACTTAAGATGAACTTTGTGTGCATGAAAGTCATCAAAGAAATGCTTAATTTATGCCACGACTCATTACTTTATTGAGGTGAACGGTGAATAAAGTATAAAATGTAGCAATTTTATTTACCATAATATCCTTCTGTGTAACAAAATTCAAAATATGCACAGATTTTTGACTGAATCGCTTTGATATCACTACACAGCCCGACACTGCAATTTTATTTCAATTGCTCACATGACTCTAATCTCAGTTCAAGTAATTGACATCAATTTTCAATTCTGATTAATCAGTCTGGGTGATTAAAAATATTTTTCTGATTGCAGCCTCTTAAAAACAAACTTTTTGGGAGTTTCTTTCTTCCTCTACAACAGCAAAATAAATATCTTTGAACTGGGGAAACAACTATCATCAATTGGTTGTGAGTCCATTCATAACTCATGTCTGCACAGTATTTGGAGGTTTTAGATTTAAAGGGCCACTCCTTATGTAAGTTTTACGACATTTTATACATCAAACAGCATATTAATTAATCAAAAATAAACAATAATAATAAGCTTTACACAGTATTTGGAGGTTTGAGAGTTAAAGGGCCGCTCAGGTGAATGCAGCTGCAGCTTGTCAAAGTTAACAGTACATACTATGCATATGTAAGGAGCTGCTGCTGCTGCTGCTGCTCAGACTTGACTCAGCTTGACTACAGGAATGCGGAAGCAGGAGAGGGCGATGGTTAGCTGATGAAGTAGATGCAGCCTGTGTTACTACAGAATGCAAAAATAAACTGTCCTTAAGAACACAAGGCTTCGACTTTTGATGTAAAATGCAGCCACGTGTTGAATATCTGTTTGAGGAACGATATTTGTGTTGTTACTTCTTATTAAAGTGTGTCACTGGTGCAGTCATCATGCGGGTCATCCATGTCACCGTCGTAAATATTACTTAGGGAGATCAAATTAATAGGATGCGTGGATTTTCACACAGTAACTTACAGTGCGACTATTCGTTACAATTAAACAAGCTTCCATTGATTAACTGTACATTTTGTAAGCGACTTGCCATAGTAATAGGCATGTGCAACCTTATTTATAACATGTACAAAATTAATTACACGCAAATAATTTGGGTTATTTATTATTGCCAGAATAGCAAACATTGGCCTGGGGGGATAAAATTCAAGCGGGGTGATGATTTTAACCCAACACGGAGCGCACAGACAGACACACCCCGGCTGGAGGCGGGGGCTTATTTTAAGATTAATCTTGCCGTTTTAGCCACAGGAATGCCACTTTGTTGACTTTTGCAGCGGTGTACATGTGACGTGGGTGCATCCGAGATCTCCACACAGAGTCACATACGTGGAAAAAGCGCTGAAGGGGAAGCTAGCTGACGTTAGCATCGCTAACCAGGTGTAACAATGATTTCTCACCCGTTAGATGCGCCGTCGAACTTCAACGTCAACGTCTCTTCTATAATGCGGTTATTAATTTCTAACAGGATCATCGCAGCGGACGAGCGGGGATGATTTGATGGGATGAACCTCTTTGTGTCAAATTCTGCAAAATTTTCCTCCCTTGACAGACTGAACCGCTTCCGTCGAGGCTACTTCCGCCTGTCACTTCCGCGTATTTGACACTCGGGACCCAAGTGAGGTAGCCTGTGCACTGCCTGTCATGAAATAATAATGACAATCACATCATCCGTGGACGGAGGATGCCTTTGTCGAATTTAAGGACAGGCTCTGAAATGAGTACTGTATATAGTTTCCTTCATCATTACCGTCATCTTGTACTGTTTCTTGATTATTTTGTTCATTTTTGCCCATTTTCTTGTGCCCATTTTCTTGACTATTTTGTTCCATGCCATTTTAGACATCTTTTTTTGACAGAATGAAACAAACATTAAAAAAAAGAGTACAAATAACATTATGCAAAGTGATGTCAGTTAAATCTAGTTTATGTTTCTGTATTATTTCAGGTTAAGACATATATAAGACATGTTGTGCAATGGACCTCGGCAGTGTTTTTAAACAAAAAAACAAACTCACATTTGTGCCTGTTAAATATAGTATATGACTCCCTTATTGAGCAGAAAGTAATCTAGTCATTGGATGATTTTATGGCTGTTGACATTAATCAAATACAACTATGTTTGATTCATGTTATTAAACATATTTAGATAAAATATTTCATGAGACCAAATGAACACATTTCAACAGAGGTAACAGGTTCACTTTTTCTCATCCTCGTTGTTGAAATTTTGGAAAAGTGTGAAATTCAAACCCAAAAATCTCCTGCAGTATCAGTTTTCCGCAGAAGGATGTTAGGGGTCTCTGTTTACATTTCTTCTCGGGATCGTCAGTGATCATGTTTCATCTGCTATTATGTCTCGTTTTCTAATCATTCTCTGGAATTGCTGCCTTGCAGCCAGTTACATGGAAAACAGCCAGTTACATGGAAAAAAGACACAATAACGTGGCCTCATTTAACCTTAAGATAAGACACTATACACACAAAAGGCTTTGTGGTTTTTTTAATATATATATATCAGTCTAGAAGAGTAGTACTGCATACTAATACAATATAAATACATCTTGTACATAAGCGCAACACTCAGACTTTTATCTTTTTATTTATTTAGATTCAATTATTTAGTTTTTACATTTTTTTATTATATTTTTATTGTTGCTCATTGTGCAACTTTATTTTTTGTTTATATTCATATTTATTTTGTTCACTTTCATCTTTACTTTGTTCATTTTTATACAGTTTCATGTTTTGTTCTTTTCTGTTCAGGTTTGTGTATACTGTATGTTATTCATTTTTGTTCAATTTCATATTTACTTTGTTCGTTTTTTCTTCAGTTTCATATTAATGTTGCTCTTTTTTGTTTAGTTTTATGTTTATTTTGTTCTTCGTTTCCTTTAGCATCATTTTCTTCATTTTGTCTAAATTAGACATTGCAAAATCCAGTTCCAGGTTTACTTCAGCCTTGAACAAATGTGCCTTTTTGCCTTTGTACGGTGGTGTAGAGCCACTGTGTTTCTGTGAAATTTTTATGTATTTAAGAAATAACTGATCATCACAAAAAAAAGCATGCAGAGTGGTCAGGTCAGGACAGTAAAATTATCTCTGCAAGGCAATGAGGTGAAGAGGTGAAACTCATAAAAATGCTGGAACACTGCTGCTGCATAATTTCCATACGTTGCTGGTGCTTTTAAAAAGATAACAGCCATTTAATCCACATCAGTTACCAGACCTAAGAACTTAAAAGAACAAAGAAGATGATCTGTGAGTCAGAGAGAAAATATTTCAATCACTGGGTGAACATAAGAATCCAAAAGTCAATCATGTTATTCCAGAGAAGGAAGTAATCAGATACCTGTTTCACGTGCTTGACTGAAAGATCCTGACATTCATTCATAAGACTAGTGAACAGCACAACAAACATGATTAATTCCAGCACTAATTAAAGATTTTAGAGTTCTTCACAGGAAACACAGACCCCTTGAATTTTTAGTGCTTTCCTTTCCAGCCTTTTTTCATATTGATTGTATTCAGTCACGTTGTACACAAAGGTCCCGTATTGTGAAAATGAATTTTTATTGTTTTTTGTGCCTTGGGTGTGACTTAAAATAAAACAGAATGAATATAAAATGAACAAAATAATAAAAAACACTGAAAAATCCAAAATATAATACAGAGTTGGAGAGAAGTTATCACAAGCACTGTATTTATTATTTACACATTTGTTCTATTTATGTTTTGGTCATTTACCTTCATTATATTTATTATAGCATTCATTTTTGTTCCCAAATGTCTAACAGTTCAGATCTGACAAGGATTCCTGTGGATGTGGACTGAGATGTCAAAGTTCCTGTGGTGAAACACATGACCACATATTTTTCTCCATACAGTGTATGAAGCTGCACAGTACTGTCAGCTGAGAAATCCACACATCATGGATGAAAATCAAGCTATTTTTTTTTGTGATTTGTGACATCACAAGTCATAACCAGCCACAGTCAAGCTGAAATCCATTAGCCATGCCCCAATAGGCCTTTAGAATTCTACATTATAAAACATCACAAGCCAATCATATCAAAAGGTCAAATTAGCGACCAAACAATATTCCTGATATTTTTTCAGTCACCTAAAAACTGCTTCGAGGTGTGTACGCAGTAGTGATGGTGAAATGAAGTTTTGTGAAGCACTGAACTTCTTTGAGACAGTTACACTCACGGCCTCATGATGTACGGTCAAATGCACACCATCTGCTGGCTGAATCTGTGTACTGCACCCGAGTGGATATGCGTTTCTTCCCAGTTCAATAAAAAATCTGTTCTAAAATCTGTCATTTTGTTTCTCGGTTATCACCACATGCTGAAAGGAGACATAATCAAAAATTAATCCAAATATTCAAGCCAATAAAGCAACCAAATAAATAAAAAAATGCACCAGATCATAAAGAAATTAAACAAATGTGATCAAAAATAATGAGAATAACATAGAAATTAACAATAAAACACAATATATATAAAAAATCATGAAAATTAAATAACATACCAAATAATGAAGAGTAAGGTAATAAAGAAAATTAACTTAAAAGACAAGAAAATTAAAAAATGAACGAAATAATAAAGTAAACCAGAGCAAATAAAATAATAAGATTAATATAGATATTGACTTTAAAACAAAAAATGTGATAAAAAAATAACCATGAAAAATCCCAGAAAATGCAGATAACATAAATGAATATTAAAAATAATAAGGCCATGAGGAAAATTAACAAAACACAATAAAATAAATAAAAAACAAAATAATCAAGAAAAAATATTTTAAAAAATAATGCATAAGATATAAACAAAATAAGAACGAAAATGCAAACTGCATACAAACTCATTTTGGGTCCAGACCTTAACTTTTTATATAACTTGAGACTCCATTTTAGATTCATTTTTAATTTATCCAATATATAATAGTAATATAGTACGAATATTTGGATAAGCTTTGAATGTTGACTGTAGTTTTTGAAAAATGGCTGCAAACATACAAACACACTGCATATAACTTCTCTTTTTGTGCAGCACTCTGGGATTTTTGGGCTGATTTCTACACCTTTGCAAAATTGAAAAATCCCCTTCGCTGACAACATCCTCATTTCTCTAACACTTTGTCATTGTTGTTGAAACAAGTCATACTGAAAGTATTATTCACCATAAATAAACAGCATAACATTGTCTTAATTTTTGTTCAAATTATCAATTAAGTTAATTGTTTTCTTAATTTACTTCATTATTTACTTCATTTTTGTTTGTTAGTTATGGTCATTATTTTGTAAATGTTCATTCATTTTCATTATCATTTTATTCATTATTTAGTTTATTTACTTCATTAAGCTGCTCATTCTGTTTATTATATTGTCATTTTCTTCATGTTTTTTTACTCTTCAAAATTTTATCAATCTTGACACATTTTTGTCAGTATTCTGTTAATAATTTTGTTTATTTTCTTCATTTTGTTGATCATTTTGTTCATTTTAATTTAAACCTGAAAGCCATTGTGAATAACCTCAGTTTACATTTTTAAGAAATGTGTTATTTTATTAGCTAATATTACTTCTATTGTTAATTTTTTACTTAATTCTCAGACATTGGCATTCTTTTGTTCCCCTACAAGTATGTCCTTCTCGTTGTTCTGATTGTCACCAGGAGATCTGTGTGACTTACTGTTGTGGAGACTTTATGTCTGTATTTACTTAAGGATCCATTGTGATGTAACAGACTACTATGTAGCTTATTGTGTACGTTCCTCCTTCGAGCTCTGAAGAAGTGATTTATAGAGACAGAGGGGAGGTGACGGGGATGCTGGAGCGTCTGAGTGCACTTTACCTTTTCTCCAAGATACCGAGGAGGAGGAAGCGTGTTGTCAGCTTGATCTCTGTCATTACTCACATGTTTCTCTGCACGCGTCGTCATGATTGTCACGCATGTTCTTATACTGAAAGTGCAGCTTTTTCAGACTGAGGCAAAATGAGAACTGTTGTAAGGTCAAATGAATGTCTCAGACTATTTTAAATGAGCTTTGGTCCAAAAAAGATGGTGCAATTTCTGGATCAGGTTCACATGTGGCTTCTTCTTTACATGGTACAGCTTTATTTTGAATTTGTGGATTGCTTGGCGAACTGTGTTCACAGACAGTGATTTGTGGAAGTTCCTGAATCCATGCAGTGATTTCCAGTAGAGAATCATGTCTGTTTTGAATGCAGTGCCACCTCAGGGCCCAAAGATCATAAGCATCCATTTGTGACCTTCAGCCTTTTGTTAACCTTGCACCATCTTCACTGAGAATTGTTAATGCCACCTAATTCAAAAGGAGCTAACATTGTCCCTAAAATGGTAAAATGTCTCAGTTTTAACATCGTATACGTTGCTTAAATTCTATTGGGAATAAAATATGGATTTATGAAGTTTGTAAATCACTGCATTCTGCTTTTATTTACATTTTACACAATGTCCTAACTTCACTGGAATTGGAGTTGTGTTGTAGCTCGGGTCAAAATATTACCAAGACTTCCTAGAAACAAACAGACAGCTGTACAGACATGTGAAGAAGCTGTAACACCTTGTTTGAGTGTGCTGTGCAGTCAAATGTATGATCATTTGAATACATATCATTAATGCTGATGGAGTTGAGGCATGGGTGGGGCAGTTGGTGCTGTTTGTCTCTAACTTGAAACAAACAAAGTTACGTTCACCAAACTTGGCATGCAGGTTGATCTTGGGACTAGCACCTGTGGCTACACTTAGTCATAAAAGTTCAAAAATACCCTGTACCTCTGTCGAATGCAATTCCAGTTGACATTTAGGTTATAGTCAGTCTCAGCTTTCTCAAAGATGGGATAATTTATTGGTAATTTTGTGGATGGTTTGTTCATTTTGTGATTATTTTGTTCTTTTCAATTTAATCTATGTACAGTGGGGACAATAAGTATTGGGCAACGTAAAAATGTGCAAGTTCACCCATTTAAAAAGATAAGAGAGGTTT
>JAQQAE010020744.1:0-10618 GCA_029823295.1 Pseudamia nigra | reverse complement strand
GATTAATTGGTTTTACATGTATTCCTATGGAAAAAGTTGCATCGCACAACGACCGATTCCGATAACGGCCGTGACGCTGGAACGGATTATTGTCGTTATCCGAGGCACCACTGTACATTGTTATTATTATGATAAGAGCAAGAAGTTTAGATGATCCAAATGAAGATTCAAAGTATGTGTGCTTAATTAATGGAATTGAAGGTTTAGGTGTCTCTGAGCCAGATTTCTTGACCATTCATTTTATACACCTCAGCTCCATACACACTCCACATGGAAGTTCACTTTTGGATCAAAGTGATAGGCAGCACTTCATCCACACAGCTCTTCAGAAACCTATGGGTGACATCATGAGTTTGTCCATCTTTTATGTACAGACTATTTTTTCAGAAACTTGACCATGAAAATGGCATTATTCTTGGACTACAGTATCTTTGTATCTGAATATGATCTTTGGTCACCTTGGCACTGATCTGTGGGTCAGCCAATCAGAGTGAGTTTTGATGAAACATGGACAGCTATGACATCTTGCAGTGAAATGAGAGTGTATTGCATTATTACAAAGAGGCCAATGGAAAATAAAGGAAAATCAAATCAACACACTTTATTTTGTCACTCTTACAGAAGTCTTTTTAAGAAACACATAAGTGATACAGATTTAAATTTAAGTGTTAAGATGTGGAAACTTTAATTAAATCACTCCAAACAGTTTTAAGTGTGCACTACTGCACTGACAAAGCCAACACAGGCCATTAAATGTTGGGTCTGTGAGAGGCAGTGTCTGTAGTATATGAGGGTGGAAGCACTGTTGTGAAGGAGATGGACGGAGTGTTTATAAAACTCACCCTCTACAGTATATGTCTCTTTCAGAGTTATGGCCTTAAGTGGTGGGCCTGTACATACTGCATGGATGCATCACATATGTACTATAATGTGTGTGAACCTCCTTAGTATGTTACTGCAGGTTGCTTATTTGTTATCTATTGCGACACAAAGCAGAATACTGAAAAAGGAAATGGTGTGTGTTTGTGTGGCCTTGAGTGACAGAAAGGTTGGTGATGCGGGTTGCATCCAAAGAAAGGATTCCTGTCAAGGTGACAGCTTCAAGATTGACAGGATGCTATTCTCCTTGGGAATGGCGTCAGTCAACCTGTCAGCCTCCCTGTACGACAGCCTCTCACTCCTCTTAATTTGGCCTTTTGTTGAGCGGTCATTGGGTTAGCTCTGACACTCCATGTGGTCGGTCTGATAAACTGCACAATGAAAAGCAGAAGGTGGAAACTCGCCTCGATGAACTCACTGTGCCATAATTTGGCAATTGCATGTCCCTTTGATGGCATTAATGATGAAAATAGCTTTGTCTCCTCGTTCTTTCACTCCTCTAGCACTGTCACTCCCCAGACACTCCCCCACCTTGCTCTGAACTCTATTATGTTGACAGTATCTATTGGGTGGTTGAACCCTGAAAGTTACAAGACCCACGTTTGGCCATTGTGCTGGTATGGAAATGACTATTTCTCTCTGTGATTGTGTGTGTCAGAGGGTTAAAGGAAAAAAGAAAGAAGTTTGCAGCATTTCCTCCACTAGCACATTGTAAATCCTTTCCTATAGTAGTAGTAGTCACAGGCTAGTGTGTTGAAAGGAGATAAGGCCCTGAGCTGACTGAAAGGAATGCTAGATCCATTGTATTACCACACTCTCCTATCCTCTCCTTTCTTATGCTCTTATGGGGCTGCCATTAAAGACATCAATGTAGGTTACAGCTGTGTGAAAAAGTAAAGAAAGATAAATGAATACATCTGACTTTATCAAAGAAGAAATAAACACAACTGAGACATGTTATGCTGATTGAAATGCTGATTGAAATTAAAATTGGGTTAAGTTTTCCTTTTGTATCACATGCATCTTCTCTGAACACATTTTGTAATTTAGGTACTGTTTACTTGGGGAACAAACGTGAGAGGATGTTGTTCTCACACATTCAGCGTTAATATCTTTAATAAAGTGGCATGTCTTCAAACTGCTCCATAATGTTATGAAAGAAGATGAAACTGAAAAAAAACTGTCATACGGCGTGGTGTAACGGATCATTGACCCACCCACTCAAGCACGTATACGGGAATGCTGCTTTTACAAATTGCACTCATCGACCCCTGACATTTTGTTTGCAATTGAGCAGAAATGTGCTGTTTGTTTGAATCATCCAGACATGAGGGGAATTCAAAACTCAATCCAATGTAATGTCCTTGACTTTCACGGCTGTTTCTGATACAGAACAACTCTAATAAGTACTCCACGTAATCCATTACTGTAACTATTCCAGTCTGTCAAACCACTTTTTTATTTAATGTGCTTCTTCTTAGTGTTTATAAGGAGTTATGACTAGCTGAGTTTCACTTCTCATTTCTCATTCACTTGAAATATGAAGCAAAACAGCAATAATAAGCTTGAATAATGTTTGGATTTCACTTAAAACTTAGTGTCAGATAACTCACATTGACAAGACAAAGTATGTTTTACATACAGGTAGGCTACACTAAGTAGTACATTAATTAGACATTCTTTGGCTAGACTGCCAAACAGAGTACAAACTCTGAGCACAAGGTAACAGCTGACCAACACAAGTGCAAACTGACGAAGGAGGAAGTGACACCTGATTAAATCAAGTGTTGACTCAAGAACAGGATATGCAGCCTGAGCACAGAGGGAAATGGACAGTAAAAGGTCCAAGTCGTGCAGGTGAATACAACCCCACACATTCACATGAGTAAGTCTCTGCTATATACTGTATGACTGTGTTTTCCCAAGAGACAATGTGTGTGCAATTGCATGTGTGTGTTTGTGTGTGTGTGTGTGTGTGTGTGCGTGCAGACAGTTGGTGGTGCTGGCACTGGAGATAGTGAGAAGAGGGGGATGAGGCACTGTATCAAGTTGTGAACATCTGTTCCTCATAGAAACCACAAAGCTGGTGCTGAGGAAATAGAGAGGATAACTGCTCTCTCTCTATCCTCTGCCCACCTCTCTCTCGCTCTCTCTCTCTCTCTCTTTCTCTCTCTCTCACACACACACACACACACACACACACACACACAAACACTCACCTCATTACCACCTTGTCTTCCCTCCTACACATCCCTCATCTTTTTCCTTTCCTTATCTACAATTTTGCATCATCATTAACATCCATCGCCTCCCATATTCCTGATAACTTCTATTACCTTTGTTGTATTGCTGAAGATAAAGTGATATAATAGCTACATTTAATATTTACAGGAACCTTTTTCCTCACAAAAAGGCAAAATAAGCCCTTTCTGTATTGCGATTGTGTTCATCATAGGATTCAATCATTGGCTGCCAGAGTATGATGACAAGGTAGCAGGCGATAGCAACTTTTAAAGTGAAATTACAACTATGTAAATTGTCACCCTGTATATCTTCACTGCTATTATGAGCAATGATTGAATGATGAAGGTGCAATGGATTTTACTGCAAAGATAATGTAATAATAGACTTGAACTTAGTGAGATGTAAGCTTTGTAAGATTCATCAAAAGATAGAATGTTTGACATCAGAATTAGCACAAACACATCTGCAGAGACCTCAAGAAAGAGTCCTGATGATATATTATAAAGTAATATCAAGTAGGAAAAAGCAGTTATGTATTTAAGTAGTCATATTAGGTTATTTAAGCAATTACTAGTAAAATAGCTCTTCTTTCAGATAGAACACTGTAAAGAATAGCCTATTCATAGCAATGGAGGATTAGGATTGCCACCAAATTATGAAGTCTATGATATAGCATACATGAGCCAAGGCTTTGTTAGGGATTCACTGCACCTTTTCCCTCAAAGTTCCTTGATTTAGTTCTTGCTCCTTTCCTCCTCTATCTGGGCTTGCTGTGAGGGTGTGCAAGTGCTGGGTGGCAGTTCCTTATTGAACAGTGTCTATATGAGTGTGTGCTCGTGTGTGTGTGTCTGTATGCTGTGTGCGGCTGATAAGACCCAGGGAGAAGAGCCAGCGTGCCGACATATTCTTGCCTCTGCAGTTATCGCCCGTCGCAGCTGTGCCTGAGCTCTGCGACATCTGCTCCCTCACAGGAAGCCTATGCTGCAACTCACAACGCCTCACATTCACACACATGCACACGCTTGCGTGCACACACACTACACTAATGCTCCTCTATACATTGTGAACAAATCGCTGGACTTCACCCACACACACAGTTACATCAGGTAAACTACTTGAGACAAAGAGTGGTGTTTACAGTTACTCTGACACATTCTGATTTCCTCAGTGTATATGAATTCTTATGTGTGTATACAGTATGCGTGTGATGGATGGGTTGGAGCACCGACACCAGGGTTCTACTGGGTTTTTATCACAGAATTACAGGGGGGGATGCTTATGACTAAGCCTAATTATAGAGGCCTTATCACTGCAACGTTCACAAAGCTCATTACTGCCAAGAGACGGAAGGCTCTGCAGGTAATTCACTACGTCGGGTATTAGTCCTCTCTCTGGCTTACAGTTTCTACATATTTAAAGTCTATAAAATTAGGCCTTTAATGTATGATTCTTAATGTATCTGTCTCTCCTCAGACCCTTTGCTGATTTAAGTGGCGTTTTTGCTTTTACCCACAGGCACTACTTCAGTGTTTTCAGTCCTTTAAGAATCAATTACAGTTTTTGTCTTTGGCTTCATTCCTGGATGTCTTTCAAGTATCCCTCATCCATCTGTAAAATGCATCCTTAAAGTTTTCCCTCTATCACTCACGGAGATGCACCTGCATGACCTGCATGTAGATTATGCATTCATTTAGGCTAAAAAGTGAAACTTAAAAGAAAAGTTCTGTTCCCCACAGCTGTATGGGGAAGCCCAGAGTATAACCCCCCACCCCCTCCAAGCTCAAAAATCGTGTTCCTTTCCCCTTCCTGTGCTACAGGACAAATGTGCACTGGGCATGCTAACAATAATAAGTTTTCTGTGCTTGGAAGCTCATAATTCAGGACAATCAGAGGAAGCTGTTAAGAAAAATTGCACGTGGCACTGGTGGTTGATAAATTTGTACTTTATGCTTCAACTTAGCCCCAAAGCTGGATTTGTTTTATACGTGTATCACATTCTATATATACACTGTAGCCAAGAAAAGTCAGTGACATGGTAATCATCAAATATCTGGATGTAGAAACCCGGATTGCCCTTTTAACATGCTTCTGGTGTTAAGTCAACACAAACTGATTATCTGTCAATCACTCTAACTTAATGAGCAGACCTGACAGCTGCAAGACCCTCCATCACTCATCACAGTAACACACTGCCAAAAGAATTCATAAGACATGCAAGCCCTTTAGGACGATGAGCTCCTACCTTCCCTACATCTGTAGTGGCTGCTGGTTGCCAGGTTTGGATCAAGGCTTCCGGGCTGGAATCTGTGGGCACTGGGTTTATCCTTCAGGTGCTTGTGGTTTATCAGCGTGACTGTGGGGACACGCAGAGCAAATGCCAGAGAGGAGGAAGCCCCGGCTCTCAGGTCAGCCTTCTTCTTGTGCTCCAAATGCACCTCTGCAGACATTGTTACACTTCTAATTGAGCACTGCTAATAGCAGAACTTTACAATTTTTAAGGAATTGGGTTATTAGGTGATACACAGTTCACAGTGTAAAATACATTTAAGTCCAAATAATGTAGCCAAGACAGAACTCTTTACTCAATATTAGCGCCAAAATATCAGAGAGTGACCCATCTTGACATTCTGTTCAAAAGCATGTACAGTACTTTCCACATGATTTTCAATCAGTTTGCCATGGTATAACCCTGAGAACTGCCAGGCAGGGACCAGAAGTTAGCCATGGTAGACTCTTCAGCAATTAGCATTAAAAACTTCCTCTTCCTCTTCTTCTTCCTCACCTCCCGGATTCCGCTGGCACTTGCTTTTTAGAAAAATGCATGGCTGGTGTATGTTGATATCCATTGCAGTCACAATGTGTATGAACATCCCCTTTCTTTTCTGTTTGTCTGCTTCTGTTGTAATCTCTTCTCCTCTCCAGCAGTGTATATGAGGCAGCCAAGTGTGTGTGAGTGTATGTCAGTGGCAGGTCAACTTGTCTCGTGGCTCTGGCTGAGGGGCTGTGCTCTCGTCTGAACCCTCCTCCTGCCCTGCCTGCCGCTGCGGCTCAAAAGAGAAGTGTGTTTGTTTAGTACAGAAAGTGTGTGTTGCAGGGCTGGAGTCCCTGGGGAGGCCAGGCAGCAGTTCTGGTTGTAGCGATAGCTGCAGACGGCAGCAGGCAGCGGGACCTGGGCCTCCATCTGGGCTTCCTTTGCCAGGAACCAGCTGTGTCTGTGGCCAGCAGCCACTCCATCCCTCCTTGTATGTTCCATTTATGTTATTCCCCCCTCACTCCTTGTTTAGGTCTTTTGCTTTTGTGCACCTTGCTTAGCGGCAGTAATGAAACTTTTTGTTGTTCTATATACAAACAATGATCTTTGCTGTCCATACTCTGTAAATGCCCCTTCATTTTCATATGGAAAAGCTCTTCATGGATTTAAATATTATAGTTTTAGTGTTCAGATTACATTATGTGCCTGGGTCCATGACATACTTCAAGATGTAGTCTACAACGTTGGGAATCTAGCTAGTTGCTGATCATTGGTAGCGACCAGACAGTCAACCTGTCAGTCAACATGGCTTACAACCTCATACATGGACAAGCTCATGCGCTCACTCGCAGAGCTGAAAACAGTCGTATTGGTAGTTACTACGGAGCTACCAACCGTAGCATATCTAACGACAGGATTACTGAGGAGAGACATCCTGCATTTCCGATTCCTTCAACATCTAGCACAGACAGGTAAAAAAAGAACAGATATACTAGCTTGACAACTGTGAGGCTGGAAGCTGTGTTGGCAGGCAGGTCACCTGTTTAATCATTTACACCGGTCTGCCAGGAACATTCAGCTACTAGCTTACTTCCCAACATCACAGATATCAAATCTCTGGTAATTCCCCTGCTTTGTGAGTTTCAACCAAGGGTTACACCCAAAATTGCCCCCCTCCCCTCCTAAGCATTTCCAATGAAATACACGACTTTTTTCAACTGGATCTGGATGTCCCTCAGTTTTGGAAAGGAGTAAATATAGGGACTGTCTGTAAAATCTCTGTAGCTGCACTTTACTATAAATGAGACTTTAATAGCTCTTTAAGTTTTGTGCTATTTAATGTGTTACTCTGTTGTCTGCAGCTATGCCTACAGAACATGTCCTTTTTGAGACTGACTATACAGTATTAACTTCTTTCCTCTAATTACCACAACAATAAAGTCAAAAAACATATGCTAAACATTGCTGCCACAAGTGGAAGCAAAGGTGCTAAAATAAACTTTACAGGCTCTGAACAGCTGAAAGGGCTCTCATGTGAAACTCAAGTGACATTGTGGCTATCACCTCCTTAACCTCTGACCCCTTATGACTCATTAACTCCTAACCCAAATGGAGTGGTCTGAATGGCTATGACAGCAGTCCTCCTCACCGTCACACACCAACACACGTGAACAAATCACCACATATTTTTTTGTTGAAACAAGTTGTGTGCTGATGAAAGAAGCGAGAGGGGATGTGAGCACACAGATGTGCCAAGTGCCTGGCTGAAACTAACACACAGATGGTCATGAAGACAGGGGAAGTGAGAGAAACTTATGCTGCCTTCTCTGTCTCTGGGTGTGGGGGACAGAAAGAACTGATTTCTCTGTAAATCCACAGTATGTACAGGTCATGAAGTTTAGGTGTTTTTTTCAGAAACCAAATTACAGGGATTTCCCCATTTTGACATTTGAAATATTTATGAAAAAACATCCAAACATAAAACCAACATTCATTTAGAATATAAATTCATAGTGCTGATTCTGTGTAGCTGGGAGCTCCTTGCCAGTTAAGAGCAAAAAATTAATAACTTTTAAGCAAAAGTATAGTAACATTTTTGTACATCCGCTATATCAGAATATTTAATAGGCTCATAGACAGTAGCCCAGGTATAAAACACAGTAAATATTTGGAAAATCATAGACAGGGACATTACCCATTGGTTTCTGAACAGCTGTTTTGAGGCCAATTGGGTTGTCACTTCCTGGATGACACGTTGGAGCCAAAAACAGAATGTACTGTAACCATATTTGAACAAATGGCGGCAGAGCTACATGAGTGTAGCATGTCAGGGGTTTTATGAGTAAGGTAATGTTAACCGCTAGCTTACTTATGCAGTAAAACTTCATCAAGCATTGCCAAACAAAGTCATATTATGGTGTTGTTAGTGTAAACACTTACCCATAACTACAGTTGAGTATGTCTCAGGCAAAACTATGCTCTTTTGAAAAAATAGAAGATATGAAGGTCTGACTCAGTCCGACTCCACTGGCGAATCGAGTTACCATAGCAACATGTCCATCAAACCCCAGCACGGCAGAGTTTTGTTAGATTATTTGCTGTAATATCTTAATAACAGAGCACAAAGTTATAGATGGACCACCAGATCACTTATTAGAGGGTCCAAAATAAAATGTTGTTGAGAAAAATTTGTGAAAAACTTTATTCACTTTGTATTTTCAGAGAAGTCCAGTGTACCTCTCTGGGAGTCAGGGCCTCTTTTACAGCCCAGTGAACAGATATATCACAACATTAACTTACTTCCGCATCGGTCTCACTAACAGCCCCGGTCATTGCCAACTGCGAAAAACACAATTTGGAAGATGAAAAATGAAACTATGAATGTATTGTGTATACGTAATATGCACTTTGGATTTGCTATCTTGTCTTATATTGTTGTCAAATTTATAATGACCATACACATGCGCGTAAATGAATGTCACGCTAAAACTGGTAAGGGGTAGAAATTGCAAATATCCACCTTTAGTTTGATGTTTTGGTAGGATTGCAAATATAAATACAGAAAATAATGTATGTTTAGGGAATAAACACACTCAAATCAGAATTAAATGGCTTTAAAAGTCAGAAATCCATGCTTAGTGTGGCACCCATTTCTGTGGTGACAAATAGCAAAACAATATTTGACCTGAATGAAACTGGTTTAAGTCAATAGATATTTTCTGTCCCAAATAGTTCAAAACGTTTGGAGTGCAAAGAGACACCTTATGGGGGAGAAACTGAAGTATTTGTGTTTTCTGGTTCTATTGTAACTGAGAAAGGCATATTTATTGTCATTATAATCTGCTAAAACAACAGAATCAAAGTGGCTAAAACTTTTGCACAGTACTGCATCACTCATTTTTAATGTTTTACACATAAAGAAACCATTAGACACTTTTTAGAGTAAAAGGTGTACAGTAAAAATGTGGGAATCAAGCTAGTCATCATATACTCTGTGCATGAACAACCCCTTACCTATTTGAAAGTAGCATGGACAGATTACAGTAACAGATTCACAATATAGTGATTCATCATCAAATCTATTTCTACTGCATCTATATGAAATTCAACTTGTCAAAATATTCTCATGTGTTTGTCTTCCCTCATGTACACCAGCCTTTGCTGCTGGTACAAATAGACATACACACATTTTTCTCTACGTGTTACCTGTTATAGAAGTCTTGCTCTTTTGGCCCCCTCCCCTCAGATGTTGGCAAGTATAAAATGAGTTTTGGGGGAGAGAGAGATAATGATTCCCCCATAATCACCAGAGGCCAGCTCTGGTTCTGGCAGGTGCTATCACAGTAGCAACCCAGTGGTGCCTTCTCCCCTGAGATAAGGTCAGGGGCATGACGGGAGGGAGGATGGGTGGAGGGAGGAGCAGGGGTGGAGAGGAGAACAGGGCAGAGGGGGGAAAAACGTACGTTACAGGCGAGCGGCTAGCCTTGCCTTATCTCCCCCCAGCGGCTGCCACTACTGGCTCCCAGATGCGTCGGGCCAGAGCAGCCGTGTCAGAGAGATCCCTCTATCAGCGACACACAGGCACCCCTCACCAAATACAAACCCAGCAGGAGGACACACCAGGACTTCATTACCTCTTTAAAACTCCAATCAGCATGCAGGAGAGAAGCAAAATAATCTGCAACTTTGTTGGTACATCAAAAATTTGCGGGAAATTAATGAAATTTGTACAGTATTTTTGTTCATTTCATGCCTTATTAATTATCTGAATGTCATTGTAAGTTCTTAAACAACAAGTGTGACTTTAAATAAACACATAAACCTTCTGCTTAATGGTCAGCCCTAGGACACGGGCAACTTTTCACCTTGTATGGCAAAAGTACAGTGTGTGAAAGTCAGTTGCAGGGACGGCTGGTGTCTGGTGGCGAGAGGTGGCCATATGGTGAAGCTTCTTGCCTGTGTGTGAGACACCTGGCCACCACTAACCAGTTGAACTTTTCAACTCCACAGCCATCCTTACAGCACTTTGAGTCAACATGTATTTCGGAGAGGTTCTAAAGAGCTGAAAGGATTACTTAGGTCTTTTTTTCTGATTTCACAGTATCACTTTTAGAGATCTAACATACACAAATGTTTATTTCAGCAGTTTGAAACATTATCAGCTACTGTATTTTCCGCACTATAAGGCGCACCGGATTATAAGGCGCAGTTGCGTCATGCATCCACCAGATGTCGCTGTGCTAC
>JAQQAE010020743.1:0-10618 GCA_029823295.1 Pseudamia nigra | reverse complement strand
CCCCCCCCCCCCCCCCCCCCCCCCCCCCCCCCCCGAGTGAAAGAAAGAAGAAAAAGATCTCCTTCACTGCTATCTATTCATCCTGGTGATAAATGAAAGAGAGGAGGACAGATAAGTGATATGCAATAAGGTGAGAAGTGTTGGCAACAGCTCCTCCCCTCTCCTTGCTCTTTGCCCAATCAGATGGGATTATAGATATTTTATATCAGGGATCTCCATTTGTATGTCTGAAAGAATTAGATTAAGAAGACACAAACTGACAGAGAAAATAGAGGGAGACAAAATATAAAGAGGAGAAAAAAGAGAAACAGCAAGGAAGGCCAGGTTGAAACAGGAATGAAGTATCCTCCTGCTCCTTTGAGTAAATGTTTGTTAGATATGGAGGTAGCAAACTACTGCGAAGGCCTGGATCCTTCATACAGCACACTGGGCTTTGAGAATGCAGAGGTGATCTATGGAGGAGGTAAGTCCTCCTTACATACAATGTTAACAACCAATATGAAGCATAATTAATGTTTCTAACTTACTTGTCTGAATAGAATACTACATATTGAGGAAAATATTTGATAGATCTAATGAGTCTTTTTGAGAGGATGCCTGCCTCAAAACTGATTGTACTGTCACATTAGATGTTTTTTTTTTTTTGATACAGAGGAGGTGAGACCAGCTGGAGGCAAATGAGTTGTTATTTTACTCTACCTACTATTGCAAAGTGGGCAGTACTCAAATACATTTATTCCTTTACTTGAGTCGTTTCTTTTTCTCCAAAATAATAGATTTTTGGTTGAATATTTTGTACTCTTACTCAGTTTCAGTTGTGATGAATAAAATATACTGCTCTTGCACCATTTGGCCACAGCTCAATGAGTAGAAATAGAAAGGTTGTATCAAAAAAATACAAAACATTTACATAATATTTTGGAATGAACAAAATAATCAAGCAAATTATGAAACAAAATGATCTCAACTTTACAAACATAACAAAAAATGAGCAAAGAACGAACAAAATAGGCAGCAAAATTATCAAAAAATTAACTAAATTACCGTAAAATAGACAACAAAATTAACCAAAAACGAACAAAGTAAGCAACAAAGGAACACAAAATGAACAAAATAAGCAACAAAATTAACAAAATAATGAACAAAATAAGCAACAGAATGAACAAAATAATCATATACTAATAATAAAATTAACATAAGCACAAAGAAAACAAGAGGAATAAATCAAGTAAATCAAGTAAAAAATTAAATAAATTAACAAATAAACAAGCAAAATAACAAAACTGAACAAAATAACCAAAAAAATTTACAAAAATCAAATTTCTGATTTGAATGCAACATATTAGGTTGAAATATATATCACCTTTAGTAATTCACTACTTGAGTAGGGTTTGATGGAATACTTACTGTAGTTTTATGAGTACTTCTACTTCTACTTGAGTACTGGTTCTGTTTGCTCTACACACCACTGCTTATACAGTATGTCTGAATTAAGTGTCAGTGGACAATTTGTTTCATTGTTAGTCAGTAGTGGGTGTATTCGATTCAGGTTGGCTGACTGAATTTGCTGCTGCCTGATGAGATCATAAAAGTTTAAAATCTTAAAATGTGAATGAAACTGGAAGGGTTTGCAGGTGTGTGTCATAAAGACATTTTACTGAGGAGAAAGCGTGCATCTCAGTGATACATGTCAGCTCAGCCTGAGAACAGAAATTCTGAAGAGTGACTCATGTTTTCTTGCCAGAGGGCTCCAAGACAGAGAGAGAAAGGGTGTTCTTGAACGTACCTGTGCGTTTATGTGTGTGTGTGTGTCAAAGCATTCTGAATTTTTACATTACCAGGGTCATTGTTTGTTCTATGCATTGGACAAAATGAGAATGATGCCTGATAAAATAATCACTAGGGTTCTGATTATTGTGGGGGCAAAATTGCTGTTACTGAATGTACTGTAATAATGACAAACATTATGGTGATATTTCTGCCGGTGACAATAAGGAGATGCCAGAGGAAACAAAGAAGCTTCTATTAGTGTTAAATTTGCCTGGTTAGAGAATGATTCCTTTTCAGTACAGAACGAACCAAACTGACACTAGGTCCTGATGCATTCCTCTTATTTCAGGATTTTACTTAAGAGAGGCTGCAGTTAAATAGTGCTGATGTTTTCTGCTAAGCCCTCCAGACAACGAAGATGGTAAAGGTCCATGTATTACCTGGACAAGACACACCTACACCTTCAAATCTACAAAGTGTTGAAGCTAGTTTTTGACAGTAAATCCCAGTAATGAGTGGTCATTTTTTATTCTGATTCATAGGCCCTTTGCACTTATTCTATGTGTCTGTGTGTTTCCAGATAACATGCCAGCAGAGCCAGGCCTACCTGGTCCGGATGGAGTCAGCAGTAACTGTGCCATCTGCGGAGACAAAGCCACGGGGAAACACTACGGTGCCTCCAGCTGTGATGGTTGTAAGGGCTTCTTTAGACGCTCCATACGCAAGAGCCACATCTACACTTGCAGGTACACGGAACAAAAAGATCCTTCAATGCATAAAAACAGACCAAAGTAACTATAATCAGACCTAGCATACATTATCCATACTTAACAGACTTTGGTGTATCGTGTTACAGCATGTGCTCATATGTCATATGCTGCTATTTAAAGTTATACAGTATCCCCCTATGTTCATATGCAGGTTCAACAGGCAGTGCATTGTGGATAAAGATAAGAGGAACCAGTGTCGTTTCTGCAGACTCAACAAATGCTTCAGGGCTGGAATGAAAAAAGAAGGTACAGAAATCTTTTCTTTTCATGTAAAGAGTAAAAAAAAAACAACAGAGGAGTGTGTTTCTTACTAAAATAGAAATAAATCTTTCTGTGTAGAGTCAATATGCAATAAAAGTGATAAAGAACCACTTCCCTTTTCTTCTATTTTTCTCCTGTTATTGTAGAACATTGCGTCGCAGTGTTCAATTATCTTGAATTTCTGACTTAAACAAGGTCTATTTACGGGTCTTCATAGGGTGTTGTCAGAGAAACTGAAAGCTCCTTCAAGATGGTTGAGAACGGCAGTCATAAAATAGATGATTACTAAGTGAGTGTGTGAGAGTTTGTATTTATGAGGGGTATAACCTTGGCATGGAGTTTTATGACACCTCATCATGTGTTATTCAAACATGTTGTTCTGGATTTCAACTAGTTAACGTTTGACTTCCCTTGCTGATGCCAGCCTGTATGACTATTTTCCTACATATTAACTGCCCTGGTGTCTGCCGTCATCGTTCAGTATCATTTCCAGCCCTCAGTACCTTCATTCCCAAATGTAAAATTACTAGAATGTCAGCAGGAAGTACATGTCATCCACTTCACTTTTATTATTTTTCATTCTATTTTATCCTTGCATTGCAGCTGTACAGAATGAGAGAGATCGTATCAGCTCCAGAAGAACCATCCAAGACTCCCAAGACCTGCCACCCATCACTATTTTGGCCCAAGCAGAATCATTATCCCAACAGGTGACAGCTCCGCCAGTAGCTCATGTATTTGCTTGTATGTGAGTGGGTGTTATGTTAATCAGTCACCTCATTATGTTCATTATTAAATTTTAGACTCACAAGGATATTGACTTTTTCCTGTCAGATCACAGCTCCAGTAGGAATAGCTGACATATCAGAACAGAAGTCAGCAACTGTTGGGGATGTATGTGACTCCATGAGGCAACAGTTGTTGCTGTTGGTGGAATGGGCCAAGTATATTCCTGCCTTTGGGGAGCTGCCACTGGATGACCAGGTAACAAGGCATTTCATAGATTTATTTAGCATATTTTGGTTTCATATTTATTTCTAGGAACCCGTAGCCCTCAGATTTCTGCAGTTCAGGTCACACTTTTGAAGACTTTTGTCTTGATAATGTTTAGCTCGTGTAGCTGACTGTTGCTGCTCCAGGCTCTTTCCTGTCCAGGCACTTCATACAGTATATACCATGCAGTGAGCTGAGAGGTTATTTAAATGTGCAGTGTGTAGGATTTAGTGGTGTATGCATAATTATATTGTTATTAGTATATACTGACTTGAGAATACAAATCAGTGTTCTTGATGGAAACAGCCGATTGTATCCACAGAGGGTATTCTGAGGCGTCCGCCATGTTTCCACTGTCATTTAGAATACACAATATGAGTCTCTGGTAGGGAGCTTTGCATTTTTGACACTAGCTTGGTTTCCATTGGTTTCCAACAAATGTGACATCAATACAAAAAGCATTGGTCTGAAGCTATCTGCCTATTGTTATTACAAGCACAAAGAAAATGGAAAACCTTGGAAGTTTTATCCTCCAGCTGTGTGCTTACATGGAAGTGTTCAAGGCTACTCAGATGAGATGGAGGAATTGTGTTGCAACCTTAGCTTAGCTATTAGCATACTGTCGCTTAGCAGCTTAACTGCCGCCATTGCAAGTGGCTGACATCATTTGTACATTTTTTTGATATTTGTTATTCGCTTCGTGATGCATATTTACTTTTTCAACAGAGTGGAGTTTTCCACCTCCTTTAATCAATTTAGTTTTTGATGCAAAATTTCAAACAAATAGGTCCGGAGCCTATCCCAGCTGACTTGAGTGAAGGCAGGGTACACCCTGGATGAGTTGCCACTTCATCGCAGGGCTGACACCTAGAGACAGACAACCATTCAAACTCACATTCATTCCTATGGACAATTGAGAGTGACTAATTCACCGAACCCCCTAGTGCATGTTTGTGGGAGGAAGCTGGAAGACATGGGGAGAACATGCAAACTCCACACAGAAAGACCCCACCACCCGATTGAACCCAGGACCTTCTAGCTGTGAGGCACGAGTGCTACCCACTGCACCACCGTGGCGCCCACAGATGGACACATAAATAAACAATGAGACTAAATGAGGCCTCAAATTTATGTTGTCCCTGTTCATGAAAGTGGATATTAAATTGTTGTAAGGTGCTACTTTAACACACAGTTCTGTAGTTTAAGTGGATTTTGTTCATGCTGATGTTTTATCTAATATAGTAATGCAGAATTTTTAATTTGCTGGCACTTTTAACAAGTTGTTTAAAAACTGTTTAGTACAATGTCAAAATGGTATCTGTATCTTCCTAAAAACCTATGCCAGATCAAAACATGTGAATCATTGGTATTTCGCTGTGGCGACCCCTGAGGGGAGCAGCCAAAAGGAAAAGAAAATTATCTGTATCTTCCTGTCCCCAATATGCTGCCGTAACACAGTTAAAGACATTAAGCTGTTTGTTGGTGATCAAAATGGTTTGGTATTGTTGCATTGTTTGTGTTTTTTATTTAAAGTGTACATGTTTGTGTCCAGGTCAGCTTGCTCAGGGCTCATGCTGGGGAACACCTTTTACTTGGGGTTGCCAAGAGGTCAATGCCATTCAAAGACTTCCTGCTTTTAGGTACGAGCTGGCCATTTGGACGCCATCTTATATGTGGTACAATCACGCTCAGCACTGGTGTGAAGACTGATCAAATGTTGTACTAGCGGGGAATGATTAACTAAAGATTTCTGTTTCTCTATGACTTCAAAGTTTCTGTCGTAAAAAGTATTAGTCATTACTCAGTCATGTTCCAACATCATACAGCACTGTCGGCCACAAATACACTTTTTTTTAAATGACTTTTAAGGACTTTGCCAACACTTGTTAATACAATCTTGACTGACATCCTTCAACATTCTGAAGTACAACAGCCAACACACAAACACGATAATATTCTGTTAATCTTTTTACACAAGTGCACACCAGTACCCCACCTCGCAAACAACCAAATACCTTTACCCTCCATCTATCTCACTGTAAACTCACTTCACCATAGCCTCTGACCATACTTTCTCTCTACAGGTAATGGCTGTGTAATCCACAGGAACAGTCCCGAAGCAGAAATCTGTCGGGTGGCCAACAGAGTGTTGGATGAGCTGGTCCAACCTTTCCAAGAAATCCAAATAGATGAAAATGAGTATGCGGCGCTCAAAGCCATTGTCTTCTTTGACCCAGGTAATGACAAAAAGCAGGAAGTACAGTACTACCTGTTCCAAACCAAGATGCAGTTTTAATTTAGAATTGGTGCTAAACTTGAGGGGTGAATTGTAAGCAATCAAATTCCAGAATGTTCCATTTCCCAAGGACATTTTGATGGATTCCATATTTGAAATCCACTCTGGTTGATGATTTATCAAAATTTGTCAAGACCATTCAGTCAAGCTTTATTTCCAGGTTAATTTTCATTGTTTTTCTTCTTATTTAGCTCATTTTTGTTCATTTCCTTGATTATTTTGTTAATTTTTCTTCATATTGTTTCTTTTCTGTCTGCTAAAAATGTCTGTTTAGATTGCAAAGGTTGCTGACCCCTGTTCTAATAAATTTGTTAAGCACCATATTTATAAATTCCCATCATATATAAATGTAATATATAACATGAAGTAAATTTTGCTTTATTAGGATATAAAAGCATTTTAAAAGCTTTTTAAGTTGAGTAAAAATGGAAAAACCATTCAACTACGGCGATATGTGATAAAATATTGATCGCAAAGGAATGAAAAACCAGAACAATCAGTTGTAAGAGATTTAAAGTAGCAGAGATAAATGCTTCTTTAAATGATTTCTAACGCCTTTTGCCACTTCTGCACAGATCCTCTTTTCCGAACCTATTGCATCCTTCTAGTTACATTTCACTTTAAATTTAGATCCCTCTATACCGTCCTCATGCCTCTGCCGCCTCATGTGACTGACATTTCATATGATTTCTCTCCTTTTTTGCTAAATCCCCTCATTTTCCCTTCATGCCCCAGTTTGACCATAATCATTCCATCAGTTCCAGCTGTATCCTGAGTTCCATCCTTGATTTATCTGTATTTTTCCTCCTGCCCTTCAATCTTTTTCTTCACTCATCCCCTCTCTAGTGTATCATTTTCACCCTATTCTTTCTAATCTTCAGATGCAAAGTCTTTGAGGGACCCATCGAAGATCAAGGCCATGAGACTACAGGTATATGAAGCACTTTTACTGACCAGTTTTCAGAAACACACTGTATACTTATTGTATACAGTAGCTGGGCAATATGGCCCGAAATGTTCTCAGAGTAAAAATGTTTATGGTAATGCTCTCAATTGTCAAATCATGTTTTAACTTCAAGTTTACAGGCTGAGCTTTAATCCTGAGTGAAAGTTGAAGATGAAAGACAGTTACAGTATGTGTGATTTTAAATTAATAGTAAAAGACACAAGAAAAAAATGAGGCCAAATGACAAAAACGACTTAAAAGACTAAGATAAAAGCTTAAAAACAAAACAGAAATACAAAATGGTACTGAAAGACAAAAATGATGGTGATGGTAAAAGATAAGCACAATATAAAACATGTAAAAATATGAAAACAACGTAGAAGACAAAAATACCCACAAAATTTGAAAAAAGATGTAAAGACACAAAAAAGACAAACATGACATAAAAGCTGTAGAAAGACGTAAGAGATACAAAAAGATGCCAAAACTTGAAAAAGACCTAAAAGATGCAACATTGTGGAAAAAAAATTGACAGACATAAAGTGATGGGCGACACGGTGGTGCAGTGGGTAGCACTCGTGCCTCACAGCTAGAAGGTCCTGGGTTCGATCCCAACACCGGGTGGTGGGGCTGTGTGGAGTTTGCATGTTCTCCCCGTGTCTGCGTGGGTTCTCGCCGGGTTCTCCGACTTCCTCCCACAGCCAAAAACATGCACTAGGGGGTTAGGTGAATTGGCAACTCTAAATTGTCCATAGGTATGAATGTGAGTGTGAATGGTTGTCTGTCAGGATGGTCTTTGTCCCCCTGAACATGGTGGCACGCATTGTCTAGTCGCAGCGGATCCAGCAGGAGGAAATTTGATTGATTGATGGAGTTTGATTGATGAGATTTTGGCTTTGAATTGTGAAGCGCCTAGAGATAATCAGCGATTATGATTATGATTGGCGCTATACAAATAAAGATTGATTGATTGATGTAAATCCAAAAAAAAAAAGATAAGGGAGAACATGATCCAAGATCTTGTCATTATAGACACAAAAGAAACATAAATCATCAACACTGAACATTAAAACATGAAATATATCACAGTGATGATAAGCAATTTAAATCCAGCTCTGCTTTCAACACTGGAGCAGCCAAAGTGTCAAATTTACACACAGCTATTTTTCAGGTGGTCGTTAGTCTGTTTCAATAAATAGTAAATCCCACTTTTTGACTTTTGTTAAACATTGTGTGATTTGTACCAGTTTATATTTGAACATCTAAATTTGAGGCAACATCATTTGTTTGTGTGTGACCTGAGGAATATGTCAAGATATGCTGTATGCCCCCACCCTGTACAACACAGGAATCATCATCAACCTATGACCTACTTAAATTAGGGTGCTAATGTTGCTAATTTTACATCTTACAATGATGGGAATGCCCACAGCAACTACAAGTGTAATGCTAAAAGTGTGTAGCCAATGCTAAAGATTTTACTCAAGCTAATTGCAGCCGATGTGGCATCCGTTCTGCTCCCTGTGAAGCAAAGCATTTTCCCAGAAACCACAATGATAACAAAGAAGACAGAACACCTTCAGCTGCATAAAAAAAAAAGGTCAGAAATGATTCTTTATATGATCAGCTTTTATAGCTTGGAAGTGTGAAAAGAGAACACTCAAAAAATTGTTTTTAAAATCCCTAACATCACCTGCAGGTGACTTGTCGCCATCGTGGATTGTTTGATTTTACCCGTGCTACGTGCATCCAAAATGGTGCCCCTTCTGCTCACTGGTGATGAAGCAGTTTCTTTTTTTTAGCTTCCATTTCTGCATTACGCGGCCCACTGCACTAGTGTTTCCGCTGCTCCCCCCTCTCCCACGCCTCCCTCCTCATCCAGCCTCATCTGGACGCTCACATTGTGCACTGTGGGTGAAGTCCCTATTTTTGAATGTCTTGATGATTTAAAACATTTTAAACCTACATGTTGTAAAAACTGATAATAGTCCTTTCAGATCTTTTTTGCAGCTGTAAGTGTCAGCAGTGTTACTGATATGTATTTATTTTTTGAAATCATTGCACACAGTGGAGAAAATGCTTTCTGGGTTGGAGTGTAGTACTGATGTAGGGCCACTTGGACAATCAGCTTAAAATTTTAGAGCAAGTCTGGTTGGAATAGTTCATATAATAATTCATATTAGAAACTTTACTGAAATATAGGGACACATCAGCATAAAAAATTTGTTACTTAATTCTCTTTCATTACAATGACAAAGGACATTTTTGGTGACTGGCTAAATCTGATCCATATGGCTGTTTTAGGTACACTGTTGCCCATAAAGTTGGAATAAATTATTTTTTTTTTACCTCTCTTCATGAACTGATTGTGAAAGTGTGATTTATTCTTGATAGATAAAGTCTTTTTCATCTAAAAACTTTACTGGTCAATCTCTTCCAAAGGTGATTACTGATGTGTATAAATTTTTCAAACTTTATGGGCAACACTGTCTATAACAAACTCTGGCAATTCTAGTATTAAATGAGTTAACATTCAGTGTGCAGTTTCCTGTTACTGATACTGTGTGTGTGCAGGTCCAGATGAGCCTGGAAGACTACATTAATGACCGTCAGTATGACTCCAGGGGTCGTTTCGGAGAGCTGTTACTCCTGCTGCCCACCCTGCAGAGCATCACCTGGCAGATGATCGAACAACTCCAGTTCATTAAGCTCTGCGGCCTGGCCAAGATAGACAACCTGCTGCAAGAGATGCTGCTGGGAGGTGAGTCCATGTCTGCACGTGTAGTAGCAGAGGTAACCTGAGGAAACCCCAGGGTGACCTTCAGCAACGCACCCTAGAGACGAACGCGTGCAGCTGTAAAGCAGGGAGGAAACAGGTTCTGTCCATTTTTCAGAAAAGTAGGAATCTCTTGATTTGATGATGTAAACTACACACGTAAACTAATAAAGACAAAAAAAATACACTGCTGCAGCTCTAATATCTCAAAGTGTATACTGTATATAAAATTAGGCAAATAGTTTTAAAATATAGCTAGGCCTAGAATAAAGCAATAACATACAGTAATTAGCACTATTGTGGTACATTTTTATCATATTATATTTATAGTTATTGTAATATTCTGTGGTATATTGAAGAGCAATACAACATTTTCTTTCCAGTAACATCTATTACTGTACATACTGTAATGTTTTCTCATTTAGGTTTTTTTGTTATTTTCATCTTGTCTTGTCCTTGTTATGTCATTATTGACTTTTTTGCATGCTTTATGGCATTTTTGTTTTTTTCAGTCTTTTACATCATTTTTGCTTTGTTTGTCTCTTATGTCATTCTTGTTTCATTTTGTCTTTTGCATTATATTTATAGCATTTACTGTTTCACATCCTTTTCATCTCATGTTTTCTTTTACATTATTTTTGTCTTGTTTAGTCTTTTATAACATTTTTGTCTCATTTCTTTTACATCATGCTTGTCTTGTTTTGTCTTTGGCATTATTCTTATATCATTTAGTCCAGGGGTCGGCAACCTTTGCGAGCAAAAGAGCCATTTTAGCGCCTCTCCCACTAAATATAATTTGCCTGGAG
>JAQQAE010020742.1:0-10619 GCA_029823295.1 Pseudamia nigra | reverse complement strand
GGGGGGGGGCGGGCCTGGATCCCACCTGGCTTTGGGTGAAGGTGGGGTCCATCCTGGATGAGCACGGTTAGACAGACCACCACTCACATTCATATTCATATCTATGGGACATTCAGAGTGAGCAGTTGTCCTGACCCATGTTTTTTTTTGTTGGGGGGGGGGGGTGAGTAAACAGAGAGAACCCACACAGACTTGGGGAGGACATGCATGTAATACAAAACCAAAAAAAATTACCAGTTCTAAGCACAAAACACATAAAGCAGAAGTAAATCTACCATACAGATCCTGCTCAGGAGTCAGTCAAACGTACTCCAACCTGTTTAATGTTGACCTGACCACCGAATACAACCTGAACTACATTTCTGTGTGCTTTCTCAGAGACAGTGAGGGCAATGACCCATGTGATCAACCAGGGAATGGCCATGTACTGGGGGACATCAAGGTGGAGCACCATTGAGATCATGGTGAGCTAGTCTGGTTTTGTTCTACAGAGTAGGTTTGGATCAAGCCCTGGGTTTTTAACAGTGAAATGAAAGAAACTCATAAAGTGAGTTCAGTTCAGTTCTTCAATCAATCAATCAATCAATCTTTATTTGTATAGCCCAAATCATAATCGCCGATTATCTCTAGGCGCTTCACAATTCTTGGTGACTCTGTGACGCTGCCATGGTCACTGGCAGGTTTTCTGGTTTCTTGTTCCTGATCCTAGTTCCACGCATTTCCACAAACAATAAATTCCTCGGAACCAAAAGACAGTAGGCTCTTCTCTTAAGTGTGTGAGTTCTGCAGGTTCAAATGATGGGATGGAACGTGAACAAGTCTAAGAAACCTGTGGACAAATTTAAAACAATAACCTCTGACTAAGCCAGCAACTGATATTGAGTGGAATCCATGTGACCCTCAACTTTTAACAAGAGTCCCAGTACCAGCACTGTCCACACAACCACACAGCATGATAGAACCTCCACCAAATTTTACTGTGGGTAGCATGTGTTTTTCTTGGAATGCTGTGCTCTTTTTCCACCATACTGTACATATCACCCCTTGTTATGACCAAATAACTCAATTTTTGTTTCATCAGTCCACAGCATCCTATTTGAAAACAAAGCTGGCTCATCTAAATGTGCTTTTGCATACCTCAAGTGACTCTGTTTGTGCTGTGTCCACAGAAAAGGCTTCTTCCACATCATTTTCCCATACAGCTTTTCCTTGTGCAAAGTGCACTGAATTGTTGAAGATAACACTGTCTGCAGCAAGATGATGTTGTAGGTCTTTGAAGGTGATCTATGGATCATCTTTGACTATTCTCACCATCCTTTGCCTACAGCAGGGGTCCACAACCTGCAGCTTGGGTAGCCCCTCTCCAGTGCCTCTTGATGCTTTGTCCATTGACGGAAGTTACATAATAAATTAAAATGAACAAGATAAGCACTAAATGAAGAAAAATTAAGATGAAACTGAAAAAAACGAGCCACAAAATGAGCCAAATAATCAAGGAAATAAACAAGATTATGCAACAGAATAAATCAAATGCACAAAACAATGATTAAATAAACTAAAATAAACAACACTGTACATAAATAATCACATCAATGAACAAAAACAAGAAAATCAACAAAAATGAACAAATTTACGCAAAATTAAACAAAACAACCCCAAAAGTGAACAAAATGATTAAGAAGACTTACAAAACTTATAAAAATGACTATAACAGGACATTAACTGACTGAAACATGAACAAAATAATCAACAAAATAAAAAATGCCAGAATAGTCAACTATATCAACAAAAAACAAATTAAGCAAAAAGAACAAAAAGTCAACAAATTGAACAAAATGAAACAAAATGAAAAACAACGTACTTCATGTCAAGCAGTTCATGAAGGGTTCTGTTGTTTCTCCGGCTTTTTCTTTCTGTTCAAATATGGCTCTTTGTAGTGCAAAGGTTGCAGACCCCAGGCCTAGAGGGTCATGTCACTTCCATATACTGAGAGATAATAAAATAAGGTAAACGTGATTAATGAGACATTAAATTGTAAAACGTCATTGTAGACATAAGTTACCGTATAATGATGAGTTGTTTGCTGAGCTTCTGCACAGACTGGTTCTCTAGATGGAACAGGGTGCACAGGACACAAACAACACTGGGTTCATTCAGTGAAAAAGGAGCCTGTGAGAAACTCAGGGCTTCTGCAGAACTCCTCCCCCTGCTGCATGAAGGAGTCCTCTGATTGGCTCCTTCTTTTTCTCATTCAGATCCATCCATGATCCACACACATAGGCCTGTTACAGTTTAACAGATGTCATCCCATGGAGTCATGACAGAGTTCTACAATGAGGGCCTGGGTTTGAAGACACATGTTGATTGGACAGACACAGGTGGAACCTGACACTGATATAGTGGATGCATGAAACTGATTCAGAGCATGTAAGTCATACATGACTAGTCGTGTCTCACTGTAAAAACTGGTCAATAGTAACTCATCACTGCTGTGATTCTATGCCCTTATTTTCAGGGTTCAAGGAATCTTTGTTCTCCCCAAGTGGGGCTATTTGTTTTAGAGCCAGCGGTGATAAATATACATTCAGTCAACACAAGCTAACTGCATCACAGCAATAATACAAACACACATCAGTTATACAATCCATCAGATGTCATTTAACAAACTGATGCTAGGAATAAATGAGGTTTTGAACCTGTTGGTTCTGCATGGTGGCAGAATGAATCTGATAGCGACATTCTGAATTCACCCCACGGGGGGCGTCGTGGGTCAAGATGCCCCTGCTGATGTCAGGTCCTGGAGAGGTTTACTGCAGACTCAGCTCTGCCCTGTAGAGGCTTCTTCACACGTTACATTTATAAATTTATATTCAGCATTTAATGGAACCTGTGATGTTTTTAATCATCACGTTGTCAGGACAGTTCACCTATATTGACACCTTCAATAAATACACTTACGTGTTTAAATGAAACAATAAAAGAGCAATTTACTAACAACAGAATCACCAAAGAATCACATGATGGGAAATTCAGTTCTGTTACAGTGACTGGATGAAATGAGTTGTTCCAATTTATTATGCTTTAATTTATCCTATATATGATGTGTTTCACTTTAATAAGATGCAGTTTAAAGTATCATGGTGTTCCATGAGTCTCTACCTCTTCTATCCCATAAAATAAATAACAGAAAACATGTTTAAGCCATCAACCTGAATGTGAAAAAAACAGAATGATCAGCCCAGTGAATGGACAAAACCTTATCAATGGAGCCAAGAGATGAGGAATCACTAGGAACAAACAGAAGACATGTCAATTCAAAATATAAGCAAAATATGTAAAAACTATGTACACATACTCATCAGATAAAACCATATACCGTATGTAGAACCTGACATGAACAAAATGTTGGATGAATCAAAAAAGCATCAGCAGGTACAGACTCATGAAACTCAATCAAAACACAAGAAAAGAAGTGACTTTGAAGGTGTGCATTTATATCCATGTGTCTTTGTGATTGTGCGATGTTTTAAGTATTTGTGCTTCTGATTTGCTCAGCTGAATCCAACTGATCTCTAATTTCCTGCTGTATTTGCTAAAGGAAGCATATTCTGTTGCAAGACAGTTCAACCAGATCCCACCCATCTGTGAACAGGCAGAATACCACATGTTCCAGAGGGAGAAGGTGGAGGTGCATCTGTCTGAACTCTTCCACAACATCGGTGAGAGAAATGAACTGAGCTGAGTTGAATGAACTGTATTTATCCCTTTAGGGAAATTCAACAGAGGAAGACATAGAGAGACCTAGAGACATGGACTGAAAAGAAAGCAAGACAGGATAAGGAGGAGGAAAGAGAAAGTAAGGCATGTTCATTCTGTCAGAGTTTAAAAACAGCTGATTATGTGCACTGCCGTCAAAAACGGGCCTCTAAATGATGCTCTGCCATGTGAATTAACAAAACACAACTGAAACTGAACAATAATATGTGCTGTGAGCACCCAGCCTAATGGATTGTGACATGCCTCCAGATAAGAGTGGGCTCGGTGTAATATGTAGGGAGTCCACTGTGTGTCTTGGTATGTCTAGAACTTGCCACATACAGTTTTACCAAATATCCACTTAAATGCCTTTTGTATGTGCAGGAACTGGAGCTGTAACCTGGTCTCCACTGGCCTGTGGAATCCTCTCAGGGAAGTACAGCAGTGGGATTCCCGCTTATTCACGTGCCTCCCTTAAGGTAAAACTTCTTACCACGCAATTCATTACCAAATGTTATTGCAGCACATTTGCAGTTTGGTTTTGAATAACTAAGTGTTCCCAAGCCAGGCGAATGATATTGAAAGAGGCAGTTGACAAGTGCTTTACAAGAACCATGCATCAGGTGTCTGTTTATGCCTGTGCATAGCTGGCACATACGTAGTCATAGGATCTTATATTTTAAAAATAATGGGTCAAATCCATAAAAGGTGTGCATCACTTTAAATATGAACAGATGGGACAACAAGTAGCTTGAAGTTCACAAAGCACTCACAAAGGATGAATTCACACAACTTGTGCTACTAAGCAGAGAGCGTCAAGGTCATGCCTTTGCTATTTTCATGGATGTATATCCATGTCTTAAGATCCAATAGGTGGACTGCCCAGGCTGAAGCGAGAATATTCCAGCTGAATTTACAAACACACTCGACTCATAGTGGATTTGTTTGGTGTCTAAATAGCATCATTAGTCAAGAATGCAGGAAAACATCCACAAATGCACTATATATATGCTGCATGCAAGGAAAAACAGCCTCTGTACCCAAGCAAATGTAACTTCCTCTCGCTTGACCTCTTTCCTGCTCATGCATGCAGTTCAATTCTGCATAACTGATTAAGACACAGATTAAAACTGGCTGGCTTTTTTCGTGTTTTCATTGGGGACATACATTTTAGATATTGAGGAGACAAATCTCTGCATCCACCTGGTGTCTGCATCTATAAACACAGAACAGATGACACACAGAGTTGAAACTGTTTAGTTATGAATTTCACTGTCGTTTTTTCATCTGATTTTACTGTGGATTCATTTTTAAACCTTCTGGCATATAAATAAATTTCAGTGAGGGATGGTGTATTTCAGACTGAATTCCATGAATATCTCATGTTAAACAACAACGCTGTCAGGGTCAAGAAGTAAACTATCTGGCTCAACTCAATTTTCGCTCCTCCTACTCTCATTTTCCATCCACATGAGGTGCAGTTCAGCTCAAATGGGCCTAATGTGTCTTTCTCTGATCTATCCTTGCTCACCTTGACCCAGAAGTGGTTGACAGTCATTTTCAACCTTGATTTGTCTGTTTTGATGTGTGCCCAGGGTTATCAGTGGATGAAGGACATGATCTTAAGTGAGGAGGGGCATCGTCAGCAGATGAAGCTAAAAGAGCTGCAGGTGGTTGCTGATCGACTTGGATGCACTATGACCCAGTTGGCCATAGGTAAAACTAAACATATCCTCACTGTGTCTAAATCAATCATGTTGTACCATGAACCGCAGATGCATGTGTAATGGGGGTCTCTGCTGCGGTGAGGAGGGGCTCAGGTCACAGCACCAGTGTAGCATCGGACTCTAAAGGAGCTGATCGGTGCGAACAAACCCTCAGCTCTGCATTGTGTTTGTTAAAATGATGGACAAAAGCCTTGTTTGTCTTTTGATGCAGCCATTTATTTCCTGAGTAGAAACAGAAATTATTGTGGTCAGGTATATATTCTGGCTCCACAGGCGGCTAGCACAGCACACTGTAAAAGAAATGTATGTTGCTTTAGCACGAAGCTACTTAACTAACTTAGCAGTACATTATGTCATAAAAATGAACATTTTAACATGTAAAGTGTACAGCATGCATACTCATAGCACTCTTAATTAACTATTCCACATAGTCTGGGCTTCTCTGCTTAGGCTGATGCCCCCTGACCAGGATAAGTGGAAGATGATGGATAATATTAATCAATCAACATAAAGTTATAACAAGACCAGTGTAATGTCATACCATGATACTGAACAGACTGTGGTGGTGAACAGATGTGACTGCTTTTCATCAGGAGGTGATGCATGATCTTTGTGTGTCGTAAACCCCAACAGCCTGGTGTCTGAGGAATGAAGGCGTGAACTCGGTCCTGCTTGGAGCATCCAGAACAGAGCAGCTGCTGGAGAACATCAAAGCTGTTCAGGTGAGACAGACCGAGGTGAATCCAAGCAACTTCATGTCACTCAATCTGAGGACACAGTATGATTTTACCCGCCATTAACAGCTGGACAGAGTCTGTACCGGTCAGCCCTAGTGGGGGACAGTCTGCATAGTAGTCAGCACACACTGGGACAGACCCAACCAGACCTCAGTCGCAGTCAATCAAACATCTGGGCAACTCTGGACTCATTACTGGTTACTGATCTGACTGAAAAGATGTGTTGCCAACAGCCAATGAAAAAAAGAAGATGGGACACAGGAAATAATGCCAGAACATGTAGATGACTGAAAGTAGTGGGAATATCAAAATAACGATTGTATATTGCCACACCTGTTTTTCATGTTGGCTTTCTCAGAGCAGATATCTGCACAAATGGCAACAACAAGCCGTTTATACTCCATTTTTGTTTATGGGTTCGGAGAGGGTAGCGACTGCCCCATTTCAAAGACACGGTCGCTCTAGCAAGAGTTTGTGTGAGAGTTTGATGCGTTCATTTGGCTTCATTTGGTTTGACAAGTTGTGTAGTGTTTGATCCCTCATCAGATCCCTTAATGTGTGATCCCCAGTCTTTCTGTTGTCATAAAACAATCTGCTGAAACCAGTCATTAGTGTGAACTCCAAGTCTTCTCAAAATCTGCCACAACTGTGACAGTTGTTGTAATGTGTCCCCAGCTTTAAGCCGCCACACATAGAGAATCGCGACTGATCCCAACTCAACTCTATGAGTCCGGTTGTCTGGTACATGATTGAATGTATCTCGCACACAGCTGCAGATTGGCACCACAAACTCACACCTGGTAACTGACACCACCTATCAAGAGTAAACACTGATTGCATCATGCCACCTATTGTCTACATGTGCAATGGTTATAAACATCACAAAGTCGAGTCGTGACCACCGCACATCGCCGAGACTGAATCCTGCCAATTCAACATGTGGAATCGGCATGATTTCTGTCGGGACGTCGTCAAGACTGAAAAATCTGGGTCGGGAACCACCGCACATCAAGCAGATTTCCAGTTGGGCTGGTACGAGGTGTTTCTCTGTGTGGCCGGCTTTAGACAGCAGCCTGTGTGTACCTGAGGTGTCTGCAGAGCAGGTCCAATATCAGCTATAATAATAAACCTGTTTGTGAACTTAATGTGTTTTCTTCTGTTTTTACAGATTCTTCCAAAACTCTCACAATCCATCGTATGTGAGGTGGACAACATCCTGGGAAACAAACCGTACAGTAAAAAGGACTTCAGATCCTAGAAGCTGAACCAAATGAATTATTATAGCATTCTGTTTTTGAAATTTTAAAAAACTGTGAAGAGGATGAGCAGCACATGGGTGTGTACAGCAAAGAGTCAAATATTTCAGCTTATTACCAAGATAAATATAAGCCTACTTGTTTTACATCCTCATGCATCATTTCAGCTTAGAAAAGTCATGCAGTTACTGTTCCACCTTTATGTACCACCACTGTATAAGACTAATGCCTTCTGATTAATATTTTGGAATGGAACCTGAACATCTTTTGGCAGGATGAGCTCAGTCTGACAGAAGCTGGTGTTCAAAGCCTGGTCGTCAGTCTGTTGGTCAGAGGAAATCTGATAAGACAAGGATATCCCTCTTCATATCCAAAAGATCTAATGATGCAGCTTTTGAGGCAGTCGGTTTCTCTGATCATCACCTAGAAAGCATCATGAGCAGACAGACAGACAGACAGACTGCAGGGGAAGGAATTCAGACAGATTCTCATGAAGAACTCACAGGTCACAAGCAAACCAATGAACTATTATGTCTGTTGTTATTTTGTTCACTGTATTATTACTTTTTTCTGTTTGTTAATTTGCATGATTATATTGTTCATTTTGGTCCCGTCTGACCCAGGCACAGTATTCAAACTGGAACTCAAGGTCAGACATGGTGATGCTACAGCTGCCTGGTGGGAGGACATCACTGTTTCCATTATGGCGGTCAAAGCTCACTCATTGTAACCTAAAAAAATGCATTTTATATCCATATGATGTGATGATATTTTATGTCCAGAAAGTCACTGGGTAAGTTCACTCTGACTTGTAATGTGTAAACCGTTTTCTGTGCAGTATTCCCCTCCAGACTGAAACCAGTCTGTAAGAACAGACAGCATGTTCCTCATTTCATTCACCTGCTTGAATAAAATGCACGCGTTGTGCAGATCTTTTTCCTTCTTAATCATTCTTCTGTGCAGGATGACACTGTCTCTGACAAGTTCAGACAAAGCTGCAATAAATAATGTTCATCTATTCACTGTTGGGTCCGTTAAGTGATATATGAACACTTTATGATGCAGCCAGAGTAGTTGTGGAGACACGTAGGGGGTAAACCTCACTCCCTTTCAAACTATTTACAGCTTGATCTGAAAACATGGAATGACTACTGGAATTCTTTCTGAAATAAAAGATGCATCTGAAAACTTTCTGTCTCACAGCTTCCAGTCACACAGTGACCTGTTGAGTGCCGAGGTACACATCAAAAATTTCTGACAACAGTTCGTTATCTGAATTTGGTGTAAGGTACCAATCATAAAAGATCTAATGATGTTGTAATTATAATATAAATAAAATGTAAAAGAAGGCTGCACATTTCGCACCAATCTTGTACAAAATCATATAATCTGTTTTAAGTGGTTGGGGCTAAAGTGATATTATTTTCATGTGGCCCAAATCTGTGTTGGCACATGTTTGTAAAGTAGTTGTGACAGAGTATTGGTCAGTAAAAGGTTTGGTTTCGTTAAAGTAGAATGAACAAATGTAGTGCAGTTGAACTGAACTGAAGTGTTCAAGTCCTTTCTAACTCCTGGAGATTTCAAATGGGATCCGCAGTTACTTATGACAACTTCTGGTCTCAAATAATGAAAAAACGGGCCGTTTTTAGTTTTGTTTGTGATCGATTTAATTCTTTGATATTTTGAATGGAAAACGAAAATCAAACTACAGTATTTCTTAAATGTTACATACCAGCTGTTGACCAAGACAAAGAAAAACACAATTTTTCCATTTTGATACTTGTATACTCAAATAAAGGTCAAACAAACAGTCTTTTTTTTACTTTTAATACCCGTATGTGACAAGAAACTCCAATGACCAGAAGAGACACGGACGCTAAGCCCATCATGTCTGACTGCTGCTGCTGCCGCATCGCCGCCTGTCGCCGCTTGGGGGCGGTGTCGCTGACTTTAACCACCGGAAATACAGAAGAAGAACAAAGGGGCATCAGTTTGTGGTTCCGGGTTGGTTACTGTCAGCCTGAGCCTTCACTAACTATCAGAATGTTGACCCGGCTGTCCCGGTTCGGGTCTTCACTCCCGCGGTTGTTATCCAATGCTCCGGTTCGGTTCGTGTCCCAGTCGAAGCCGAGCGGCGCCGCCGGTTCGGCCGCGGTGACGGAGCTGGAGGCCGCGGCTCCGCAGGCTGGACACGGGGAGGTCAGTCAGTACGTCAAGGTGAGTTGAACCGAGGGTGAGGGTCCACAGGAGTACAGACAACCTGGGGAGGGGGTGACAGCATCTAACGGACACAGACTGATGACTGACCGTGGGTCACATGAACCTGACACATTACACTGTGTTAGCGGATGCTAATCTGTCAGTTAACCACAATGTAAACATGTCAACCTGACCCTCAGGCTGACTGGACATGTAAATACACTACACACGTACACACACAAAGTCCTACAGGTGTCCCAAGTTTCCACATTGAAAACAAATGATAAACTTATACATATTGCCAGTTTTTAATGTACTCATTAGTTCAATGGTTATTCACATAAATAATATCTCCATCATGGTGGTTTTCTTCTGGCTCGAGCTCAGTAAATGTTGAAGACGCATCAAATCCATGGACACATTAGTGAGTGAGCAGACTTTCACTACAGTTTGGTGTCAGTTTCATGTCTATAGCTTGATTTACTACCTTACACTGGATATTTATTCTCAACCCCTTGTAAATAGCATCATTCTGGATCATTATATCCACAATATTGTCCATATGTGGATCGAACTGTGTGGTTTGATAGAATCTATTATGGTGTTATCCTGTGTTTATTGGTTAAATTTTATGTTGCGGGCATCTTTTTCAGATTTTTTTTATGTGTTGGACATTTAACCCACAATATCTACATTTTACTATACAGTGGTATGAAAAAGTTTAGGCACCTTTGGCAATTTCTATTACAGTATTTTCATTTATAAATCAGTAGGTGCTTGGATCAGCAATTAGATTTTGATGTATCAAATAACTTATGGACACAGTAAGCAGTAGTAAAATGAGGTTTATTGGATGAACAGAAAATTTGCAATATTCATCAAAACAAAATTAGACAGGTGCATAAATTTGGGCACCCTTGTCATTTTGTTGATTTGAAAACCTG
>JAQQAE010020741.1:0-10619 GCA_029823295.1 Pseudamia nigra | reverse complement strand
CCAGAAGCAGAACCAAACAAAGTGAAGCAGCATTTAGTTATTCTGCTCCTCACCTGTGGAACAAACTTCCTGAATACTTGAGGTCTGCACAAACTGTCAACTCGTTTAAAATCGGGCCTAAAAACATCACTTCTAGTCACATTGCGGGTGTAGGAGCCATTTGTCGTATGTATGGGCTCCTCAAAAAGCAGTAAAAGGAACTCCGTTAAGAGGGGAAGAGTTACTTTTGAATAAAAATAAGAAAAACCATAAAAAGGAAAAGTCCGGATAAATAATTTTAAAACTTATGAGGACACAAGGGGAAGATTTGTTCTATTTTAATATCAATTTTAATGTATGTTTAATAAATGTTTTTATGTTTTTAGTCTAATTAATGTCTTTCTTTTATTCTGTGATTTTCTTAATGTATTTCTATGCCTTTTGTAAAGCGCTCTGAGTTGCCCTGTGTATGATTAGTGCCGTACAAATAATCTTGCCTTGCTTTGATTTATTTGAGGTTTTCCTTTATTTTGCTTCTTATTTTGTTCCTTTTTGTTTATTTTCTCAATTTATTAAACTTCTTGTTAATTAAGTTCATTTTCGGTCGAAACACTGAGGAAACAAAGCTTCTGGAATATGGAATATGATCGAGGCACTTTGTCATGAAATAATTGAGTCGCGAGTCTAAGACTGATTTTGATTAATTGTGGAGTTCCTGCACTTTTCTTTGTATATACAGTATACCAGGAAAGAGTAGAAAACATTATAGAACACATCCATGGTCACAGGAATTTATTTCATAAAAACCTCCAAAGTTCTCATTCAAGTCCAGTAACACAGCACAGTAGTTGTACATTTCTTTAAGTTAGTAGTGGTGCGGTGTGAGGATGTTGTTTCACCATGAAAATGTCTTTACATACAAAAAAAAACATAGCAAAGAGTTAAAATACAACCAAACACAACCAAACAGTACAGAGCCAATGAATACTCCGGAGGACAGCAGCTGTGGTCTGATCAGCCTTTGGACCGGTCGTCTCTGGAAACAGACCGCGTTCCATGTGGAAGTGAAACAAAACCTGCCACGCTGCTGAGCTGCACAAAAAAAAAAAACACAAGCTCTTTGACCTGTGAACGCAACGGTCTCGTTTCAGAGTCCGACTGCTGCTCCTCGTCATGTTCCAGTCTCACCTCACTCCCACTGTCCTCCTCCCAGACTTCAAATCCAAGTCTCTATAAACTGTCCTGTCGTCTTTCTAAAAACCCCACACTCCTCTGCGGACACGCCGTCTTTTCAGTTTTTGGGGTAGATCTTCTCGTAGAAGAAGTTTTGCGCCAGCAGGTACAGCTCTCCATCCTTTTCTCTGACGGCGTGCGCTCTGACGAACTGGAACTGCTCCAGTGCGAACTCGTAGAACTCATTCTCCATCTTCCAGATGGACGACTGCTGCAGCTTGGCGATCGACTCCTTGGTGGGCGGCTTCTTCTCACTCGTCTTCCTCAGGTGGGATTTCTTCCCTGTGTGGAGAGAACATGTGAGTGACAGTAGCATAAAAAATAAGCTTTACTTTTATGGTCTCCTAATTATTAAGTATTTATCTGATGAATATGAGAGTTGTTCCATAACTAATGCAAATGTGGGTAGAACAATTTATTAACTGATGTAATTCATTCAAATTGCACATGAGAGTAACTCTTTTTCCTTAGAGGTGATTCATCATCTTTTTTTACATGTCATTACAAGTAGACAAACTGATTTAAGTAGACAAATTAGTCACAGTCACTGTCCTTGACTCAATCAGGAAGTGGGGGTAAGGTGGACACTTCAGCAAAAAGAATTTGAGAGTTGGATGGATACAAATGCATCACGTGTCATGGAGACTGTCTTAAATAGTACCTCTGTATAGATAAAGAGTTAGTCCAGCAACATGTGCACTTTAACAACCTTTGTCACCAAAACATAAAATAAACAAAGCTGTGCCCACTTTTCCATTATCTTTGCTGCAAATTATAGTATACTGTTGGGTAGCTGCCCACCCTGTGAATACACAGGTAAATCCAGCCCCACTATTACCAATCAAACCTGGGTAACTATAACTATCTTGAATTGATGTGTATATAACTATATTACTACCAGTCAAACTTGGTCACAGCTACATTGTGCTTTGTTGACTCCGTCTGAGTGTTTCAGGTGCAGGTTCTTTGTATTGACTAAAACTGGACCCAAATATTTGACATTTTCAAAACTGCAAAAACTATTGGTCTAATTAATACAAAAAGTGGCACATCCTCTTTATCTCAGCCAGTCTGTGTTAAGATGAAAGACAGTCTTCATAAAGGTCAATCCCACAAAACATGATGAACTAAACTACACACGCAATAAAACACAACATAGTGACACTGCAAAATGCTCATACCACATGTCCACGGCTTATTTCTGCAGAAGCTCGACCCTCACAATCCTGCAACACACAACCTCTGAGGTGTGACGGCTGATATACTCTTAGCAAAGCTAATTTTGATAAAATGGGGTTGAAAATATAAATTTATACAGTTATGATAGATCACAATCCGCACACACACTCAAAGAATCAGGTTTCCATGTACTTTGGGGATTGAATTCTCTAACTACTTATCTTAACTCCAACACAAACCTTACCACTAACCAACAGTAAAACCAAGCCTTAGCCCTCAGACAGCAGTCTGGACTCATGGGGGCGACACTTGTATCCCCCTGGTCTGTTGTGGATTAAATTTTGGGCCCCACGAGGTTAGTGCATATCTACACTTCATGCCCAAGTTCTGAATATTTTCTGTTGACCCAAATGCTATGTAAATACTTTAAAAGGTAGGTTTACCAAAGTCTGCTGAGATTATTTTCTAGCATGACAGACAACACATTTAAATGTTTTTACTTCTGTGCCTTTTCTGCTCATCTATTTATGTCACTGATTTGAAATATACAGTCTGTGCAAAAGGTTTAGGCTGCCTTGGGTAGAACTGGAATACACAGGAAATATGGAAACTAAATTCAAATGTTTTGAACTGGTTGGATCTGAAACTATGATATCTTGCTCACTTAAACCAGGCTTCATTCAGCTGCACATGTCAAATGGTTCTAATTCTTTGGGGTCCTTTTTGCCACTGGAACGGACGTCCCACTAAATATGGAATTTTGCCTGTTGAAGCCATTTACTCTTGATTTCTACATGTTTAAACTGTGCACATTTGTATTTACAATCCTACAAAAACAAACAAACTAAAGGTGGATATTTGCAAATACTGCCTCCATAACATTTTTAGCATAATGTTGATTTTTGTGCATGTTTACAATGATTATCAATGAAGATAAGACAACGAACCAAAGGTAGCCTAAGACTTTTGCACAGTACTGTATGTTATTGCTTGTTATTCCTTCAAAAACAAGTCTGAGCCACGTCATACTGTACCTGCCTTAATTATAGCACCACTAGTAAACTATTATCACTGTTTAACAGTTTTTACTCTTGTGAAGCAGTTTAGTGACATAATGATCCATTTGGTATCTATTTTTTAAGCTTTGTCAAATAAATTTACTCTTGTGGAGCACTTTATGACCTCACTGTGCTATATTAGAACTACTTTTTCCTACTTGAATTTTAAAGTCCATCATTTGTTCAAGATATTCCAGTTTGTCCTGTATTACCTTCAGATACCTAAAAGGGCTCTGAGATCTGTAGCGGAGTTGTCTGAACCGTCTCAAACCTGACAAACAGATAATAGGGTCTTTAAATTCATTGCATAAATAGCGGTTTAACGTCACAGCCTTCATTTGCTGCTGAACATTATGATCTCAGAATCCCGGTGCGTATATATTACTGTCAGATTTAATTTTGTCTCATTCCCTGTTATCCATTCTGGCGGCGCCCATTGCAACTCATCTGTAACTACATTAGCGAGAGGCATGAGCGCATATTGATCAAAATTCATTTCTCAGGGGAGCAATTCAAACTATGCAACCACGGCACATGCACATTTTAGCTCTGCAGTATGAGGCTTTTAGCTGCTTTTGTCTTAATTAGGAATGAGACAGAAAGAGATTGGGAAATGCACATTACAAACTGAGAGAAGGGGGGATTTTTAAATGTACTTTGACTTGATTTAAGTGCACAATAAGATGAGCTTTTTAATGCTTTGAATGGTTAATCGCATTCAGGGGCATAAGTTTAATTTGAACATGACAGGGGCTTTTTAGTCAGACGTCGCTGTAACACCTGTATTCTGTGTTAGGATGACTCGTTAATGCATCATTTGTTTATAAAGGGGGCAAAATAATCAAGGACATCAACTAAAATGAGCAGAAATCAGCTGCGACTTGTGGAAAAATTGAAAAAATAATTAAGAAAATGAACAAAATGACCCCCAAAATGAACAAATGGAAAAAAAAAAAAAAAATCAAGAAAATGAACAGAATGAGGACCAAAATGGACAAAAATGAACAGAATTATCAAAAAAAATGAACAAAATAAGCAACAAAAAGAACAGAACTGAAACGATAATAAAGTAATAAAAAATCGACATAATCATAATTTAAAAATTGACATAATTATTAAGAAAATAAAAAAAATAAGCAACAAAATTAATAATATTGAACAAGAAAAATAATCTCAGGTAAGATACAAACATAATGAAAATCATCAAAAAATTAAAAACAAAAACAAACTATCACATCAAGCCATAAAATAAATTATAAAATGACAAACAAAAAAACAAAAGCATCAAATAAATTAACAAATGAAAAGAAGAAAAACCTTAAAGACACAAAAAAAGATATGGTTCATCTAAATGTTTCATCATTTAGAAGTCATTGGAAAAAGAAGCCAAAACAGTTCACACTTCCAACTTAATCCAGATTGGCTTCTGTAACGATGGCAACAATGTTTGAGCTTCCAAAAGTCTCTTCAGAAACCTATGGATGACGTCACGGAGGATTTGTCCATCTTTATATACGGTCTAAAGACATACCTGAAAAAAGTACCCCTACCTCAAAATCTATTTTCATTTCGTCAAAGTTGACCCTGACCCCGGTGAAGGAACGGATGTATATTTACAAATAAGATGACGTTTTAACCTTGCGGCCTTCCTTCTCACCTGTTTTGTACAGCTCCGTGGCTCCTTTGAAGAACCGCGGCAGTGCAGCCTCCAGCATCATCACAAAGTCTTCCAGCTCCTCGGTGACTCCCACCAGCATGTACTCATTCACCAGGTTGTACTTGGCCTGCTCCAGCGCCCACTGGCTGCCCACGTTCCTGTGCAAACAGAGCGAGCCGTCAGTCTGGAACGTTTTCTTTTTTTTTTAATAATGAATGTGTGAAAGGATGGAATCGGCTTTAGACTTTAAAGAAAGAGGGACAAACTGAAGACGCAGACAGAAAAACGACAGAGACAGGGCTCCATAATTAATACAGTCGTAAACGCATCATCATCCTGAACAATTATACAAATCACAAAACGTTAGGATTTAAAGATCCACGGTAGGAGGGTTGTGAGTGCTGTAACTCCAGCTGTGGCTGTTAAGTGTTTACTTTTTAATCATTTGGTTATTTTTCCTGTTCATTTTTGTGCATTTCTGTTCATTTTGGTGACATTTGTACTGTATAATTTCAAAAGCCTACAATCTTAAGGATTTAGAGTCAAATCTAATATTTAATTTCTGTTCATTTTGTCAATTGTTTTGCCATTTGTTGTTAATTTTCATGATCATTCTGTTTATTATTTTGGTTATTTTTGTTCATTTTGTTGATACTTTGGTGATTGCTTTGCTTTTTTTTGGACATTTTGTAAATGTTTTTGCTTATTTTGGAGATTATTTTTGTCACATGATCATTAAATCTTGTCATTCAAAGGTGTAGAAAGGATCACATTTTTTTGCTAAGTTCTGCTTATTTTGTTGAGTATTTTGCTCAATTTGTTAATTTTTATTGAAATTTTATTGTTTATTTTAGTAGCTTTTGTTAATTTTCTAAAGCAATTTTATTTAAGTTTGTTTTGTTGATTAATTTGTGGAATTTTACTAAATTTTCTGATTATTTGGCTGATTTTGTTTGCAGTGTAATTATTTTTGTCTTTTTTATCATTTTGTTGACAATTTTGTAAATTCTTGAGTCATTTTTGTTCATATCCTTTTTAATAATTTTTGTACTTTTTTTCTTAATTTCTGTTAGTTTTTTGCATGCTTTTGATTTTCATTGATTATTTTATTCATTTTTACTAATTTTCTTCATCATAATCCAAATGCAAAAATGGAAAAAGAGGCAAGATCTCTGCAGGACGCCAGTTTACATTTAGTAAGGTTCAAAACAAACCGACTGCATTTTCCATGATACCTACAGTAAATCTGACACAAATCTAAATTGCAATAATATTACAATAGCTGAAAAATGCCAGGATGTGACTCGACAGTGGGATGAGGAGGTGTTAAAATGTGAGGAAATAAAAAGGAGGAAGTTTAAACATATGAAGTACTTTATTGGCAAAGCTTTTTTAAACATCTCCAGAGAACTGGCAGCGATGCAAGCTTTTTGTTGCGAGTATTTATTGAACGTTTCCACATTAAACTGACACTTTTACACTGTGTGGGTTGAGCTAAGGCAGAAACTGCTATTTTCAGCCGACCCATGGTTAAAAGATGGAGCAGAGAGTGAAGGAGAGATTACGACGAGAGGAGAGAGATTCTCTCAGATCCTTGCGAACAGAGAACACATCAACGCTGAGAGAGCTACCTGAAGGAGAACAGCTGATTGAAAAGCACTGAGGCTTAACGTGATACATTTGAAACTAAAGTGACACAGAGAAGAGTCGAAACTACCTCAAACCAGCTTAATTTAGACATTATTAGTAAGTAAATCCTGTAAAATCAAACGTTATTTAATGATGGTGAAGGAAATATTTGTTTAAAAAGGCAAAATGTTGTCAGGAAACAGCTGGGGCAGTTGTGTTAACAAGTAGACAACAGAGAAAGAGGGCATTGTTTAAGCGGCAAAAATCATTCAGTGTCAATTAGTGCATATTGGACAGCAGTATCACAGTGTATGACAGACATGGTCAGATTTATTTTTTGATAAATGGCTAAACCTGATGAATGGCAGAACAAAAAGGTAACAGGTTGATTAAAAATAAGACCTGATGTGATTGATCTCAGTAAGTGATCACAGACTCGCTGCAAGCTTTTGAGAGAGTGATAACGCAAACTGAAAACACATTTACCCTCAAAAATAAGCAAAATTATGAAAAAAACCCCAAATCTTACAAGATTAAGTAAAATAATCGCAATCAACAAAATGGACAAAATATAAACATGAAAATTAACAAAAATGGACAAAAAATAATGTGTGAAGTCATAAAAAAAAATCTATAGAAAAATGATAAAATTAATACGGAAAATGAATTCATTTTTGAGTGAAACAAAACTCTCAAAAATTAATAATAAAAAAAACAAATTATCTGCAAAAAAAAGAGCAAAAAAGAACAAAATAAAGAAGGAAATGAGCAAAAAAACGTGATAAAATCAACAAAATGAACAAAAAAGTCAACAAAATGAACAAAAAAAAAAAAAAAAACAGACTCAAATAACAACCAAACTGATGTTAACACGTTATCAGCTAAAACGTCTGTCATATGATATGTCAAAGGTTTGAATATTTTTTGCTCCTCTAGACACTTTTATTTTATTTCTGTCCAAAAATGGCTCTTAAGATTGTAAAGTTTGCGGACCCCTGTTCCAGACCATTGCATTTCATGGTTTACAGTGCTACTATTTTATTTACTTGTCTTATTTCATCTAAGTTGATTTTAATACATTTTCTTTTATTGTTAAATGTTATACAGTAACTGCACTATGTTGGAAGTCACTGCAGCACCTTATTGTAAAGTATGGTATTGCAGTTTTCTTATGGTGATATCGCAGTATTTAATATATTGTACTATCGTGATAACACTGCATCATGGGGTCTCAGAAATGTGAAATCTACAGTGACCCTTCATTTTCTATTTTTACTTCTATTCTGTGTCTGTTAAATACTTTTGTTAGGATGTTAACAAAATAAAGTGTGTTGATTTGATTTTAACTTTTTGTAATTCGGCAGCACATGCTCTGATTTCACCGAGCGGGGTCATAACGACCCACTTTACTCAGGAAACACTCAAAGATCAGGTTTTGAGGTTTGAAGGTTATTGTAAACACACAATAATGCACTTCTAACAATTTTATGATATTTTCGACTGTATTTTTGACTATTTTGGTTGTAACTTGACAATGTTAAATGAAGAATTCTACTGGCTCATGGGGGCGGGACTAATGCACTTTCAATGGACTATAATTGCTTGTGACTTATGTCACAAAATCACAAAAATACAAAATGCCTCGTTTTCCCAGTTGTCCATCTTGTTCTGTGGATTACTCAGGACTGGCAGTGCTATGTAAGTTTATATTTCCATGTTTTTCGTTTTATGTCACAGACTTCATACAAATCACAACACCCCAAAAGATGGATTGACACAGTATGGGACCTTTAGGATGTTGCTTATTCTGTAGATTATTCCATGACCAGAGCACAAAAGCTGTTATATCAAAGATCCTCTGCTGACAAGATGATAATTGGTTACAGAAGCAGTGCATGGCTGGAGAAAAACAATAAACGAATGATGGTGAACAAGTTACTTTTATCTGTAGTGTAGTGTTTCCACAGTGTGCATTAGTAACTCTACTTTAGGAAATTATCCGACAACTTTTAACACTACTCTTTTTCTGTATCACTTCACGAGCGTGACCTTTTGACACGGAGATGTGATAGTGGCCACATTAATAACGTGAACACAACAAAAGAATCCGATCCGAGCAGTACGGACCAAAGGGATCCAAATGGAAGGCAATAACATCAAGATGTGCCACAGTCTCCACAGGAGAAACACATACTAAGGCTTGTGAACAGAAAAGATAAGAAATGCACCACTCAAGCAAGGGAGAAAGCTGGAAGGATGAAAACTCATCATAAATGAGCACCTAAGCAAACACAGGAAGGAATTCATGGTACTGCACTTCCACCTCTTCTGTTTATTACTTTTTCATTTACCAGCTTGAAAATAAACTTTTAAACGAATGAAGGAGTTGAGCATTAAGGGGGTTCAGTGTGAGCATAGCCATAAACCACCATGCTGTACTGCTCTCATCTCCTCAAACCTAATGTTTTTGTCTGATTCAGCTGCAGCATCTCGTTTGATTCCTCACCAGCATTCAGAGTAGTGTCCGCAGAAGAACGGGATCTGGAGCCACAGCTTCTCAGGAGCACAGTCCGAGCCCCCAGCTGATACACATTCATCAAAGGTCTGCAACACACCGACATTAATAAATAAAGATGACATGAAGCAATGAATAATGATACCGTTGTTTGTTTAATTTGTACCTTTGCTAAGATAGGACACTGTAGAAAATGTGTTATTCATATGGATTTATCCGGAAAAAATTTACTGTATTTTATTTCACTTTGTAAAATTCATTCTCTGTGCAAAGCTACTCACTAAAGATTTACTGCATCATAGAGTCCACTGCGCAAGTTATTTCTGAGCTTTTTTGCAGCTGTAGGCGTTTGGTCAGCAGTTTTACAGGAGCCTCTTATCATTGTGATCTATGGGCAAAATGTGTTGTAGGTCAGAGTGTAGTACCGGCAAACAGCCACTGGGGGAATCAGCTCAGTTCAAGTTTGAGTGCTCATCTGGGTTCCTGTTGGTATGCTACGTTCCAGTTGTACTCGGAAGTTGGATTATCTGAGTTGCTAGGTGGAAATTTCAACTGGAACACCCTCTGAAGTTGAAATTCCAACTCAGAAAGTCAGAGCAACACCACCATCCCCGACATTACAGTTCAATATGGCTACCACTCGCAACACCTGAATGAACACTGCTGTTTCTATTTTGTTTATTTCACATTACGTCACTCATACATAGTACTGTTCAAATTTTATCTGCTGCATGTTACTACACCATTTGTATGTGCAAAATACCACATACAGCTGTGATCACAGTCTTATGAGGTGTGCACTCTGAATGATGCTGCCTTCCATTTGCCTTGGGATTTGGAAGTTGGAACCATAAAGTCTGAGCTGATGGCGTCCCAGCTGCAAAGTCAGAAAAGCATGGATGTATGCTGGAAAGCAGGCTAATTCAGCATATAAACAACTTCCAAAGAAAGCTGTACTTTTTCTGACAGTAGCTGTACATGTACACAAACTAACAGTGTAGTAGCTAGCAATGGCTAAAAACAGATGAAACAGATACAATAGTTTCATTCAGTTAGCACATGTGGCAGCCATATTGAAATGTAAAGTTGTCTTTGGTGGTGTTACGCCAACTTGGAATTCCAACTTCAGGGGCCGTTCCTGTCAACATTTCCAACTACGAATTTGAAAATTGTGACTTCTGAGTACAACTGGAACGCATCGTGAGCCGGCTTTCCAGCACACATCGACGTTTTTCCAACACCGAAGGCGGGACATGTTCAACTTGGAGTTCAAGGGTGCTTTCACACCTGTCAGTCCGGTACAGTGGTTCGATTGGACCCACAAGTTGCTACAATGTTGCAATTCTCAACTAGTTCGGTCCACATTCAC
>JAQQAE010020740.1:0-10619 GCA_029823295.1 Pseudamia nigra | reverse complement strand
CAAAATAATTAAGCAGAAAACTGTTAATCTCTGGAAAGATTGTGTGGCATTGTTGAGTCAAAATAGCTGAACTTGCTGGAAAAGTGCAAGAGTTAAATTAACTATTCAGCGGAGTAGTAAACAAAGGATCAAAACACTGCCGTTGCCATGGTAACCACACATTCCGTTACAGTTCTCCATTCATTTCCTATGAGAAAAAAAAATTGTCAAAAAAAGCTTAATGTTTTAAAAATTATAAAGGCGAGAGTTATGAAAAGCATAACTCTAGCATTATGAATAAGCTGAACAATGTGAAGTTTGAATGGTTCGAATCGGACAAATAATGTAGGATCAGTTAAACGACAAAAAACGTACGGAAGTGGAAGAATGATACGGAATAAAGACTAAAGGCAACAATAGTGGAATTGCTGCATGACTCAGCAACCCCACTAATAAATAAGACAAAAATGCATAATATATTAAACGAAAGCGCAAAAAAAGGTTTGCTAAAGACAGAAATAGATACTTTAATCACATTAATAAACACGGAAAAATATAAAACCACCAACCTTAGAATAAGCTTAGACTGTCTTTACCGTTGTAAGCTACTGTCGCCCCCTGCTGTTGGATTGCCTGAACTGCGTATGTGCATGTTACATCAGTGTGCTGTCTTTGGTGACCTAACGGAGAGTTTTTTTTTCATAGGAAATGAATGGAGAACTGTAACGGAATTGTGTTAGAGTTCTAACACAATAAAAAAGTAACACACAGCAACAGGAACCTTCACATTCAGAGTAATTATAGGAGGTAGACGTCTTATGAACTGGTTCAGCTTCACTTCCACGGCTGCTTAAAAACCTGCGCACGTGTCGTTCAACTCTAAAACAGGACGGTTTTACCACAGTGCAGTGTGAATTATCCTATTAGTATCGAGTAGTAAACTATTAGTAGCTTAATAGGAATGTGTTATGTGTTTTTGAAAATATAGAGCATACTTGTCAATAATTGTCCTTGTATAGTTTACTCACACTAAGCACTTAGATTTGTTAACAGCTTACTCACCACCATGGAACCAGAATTCCGAAAAGCCGAGGCACTCCTACTCAAAGCTACGAAAACCAGCGACATTTTTCCTCATCAGGAGTGTTTGTATGTTTCTGTAGTGTGTGTCCACCAGCTGCTAATTCACACACACACTGCCCATCACTGTATCCTGTCGGTAATGGTAAGCCCGCCCTCCTACCGTCACGTGAGAGTGCGTCACAGTGTTGCCTTTATTGTTCTCCGCTAAAATAGCAAATTCCTATTTCCTAACGGGTTAGATTGATTTTTGCTATTTTCGTATGGGATGTCAATAAGTAAGAGCAATAGGATCAACAAACAAGACAATTATTACGCCATACGCGCGAATTATCTCTCAATATAAAGAAATCGCCATATTGTATAAGGTAAGTTGGCATTAGGGGAACAAAATGTCCCACAACCCTAGAAGGCATCGTATTCCTGGGGTTTCACAACTGTCTTTGCTTTACCCAAGAGTCAGTTATGAAAATACTATATATTTTGTAACTGGTCTGTGCTAATCCAGGTGCCAGTTTTCTCCTATTTATTTATTTTCCCCAAACCAGGTTACTTTTATTATTTGCTAAAGATTTTGACCATATGGCAAGTTTATGCAATTCAACACAGAGTAGTTTTTGTCATGCATTCTTTTATTATTCACAGTTTTATTATACAGATCCACACAAAAATGTCATATTTCAACTAATTGTGGTGTCAGATATTAACAGTTTCAGCTGTATTAAATTGTGTTTCTTAGGAAGAATTTTGGTACACAGACTTTTTCCATAACATAGAGCAGTTTAGATCATGTGTATGTACAGTGTATGCAATAACTTATTTGTGTGTCATGGCAACTTTGCAGAGGGTTTTGGTGAGTATGTCAAGTATAAAAGTGGGACAAAATGTCTTGTAATCACATGTCCTTCATGCATATGCAGAAGAACATGCACACTGCTGTTCACTATATAGAAGTACTGTAATTTTTATCTAGTATGAATCAAGCAAACACATTCTTAATGATAGCTACATATATATGTCACGGCGAAGTTTTTTTGTACATTAAATTCCCCTTTGTTGCTGCATTTTTTTTTTTTTTACAATGTATTTCAAAAGAAATTCTTTAGAACAAAAGTGAGCTAACATGCTTCTGGTGTGACTCAATGCTAATCTGATATACTGTGTTACAGTTAAAAAGTGAAAACTACACACTTCACAGGAATACAAAGCACCTGTGGAACAGCTGAAGGGTGAATAGATCCAGCCGCAGTAGGCAAAAGCACCAGAAATACTGTCCTCGCTGAGGATATAAGGCAAAAGAAACATGGCATGAAATTAAAATAGTGACCTGATCACAATGGTCATTCATTTAAAACATTCAACCAGAAAGAATGTTTGATGAACAATGTACAGTACATTACAATGGCTTGTTTTCTGCATCACCTCTAGAAGGCAGAATATCAAGTCAAACTTACTAAGTGGAGATATTAAGATCAATTGTAACAAGTACAGTACATGATGGATTGACTGCAAGTAAGTGCACAAGTAAGCAATTAACTACTCTCTCTCTCTTCTCCTTTCGGCTGCTCCCCTCAGGGGTCGCCACAGCGAAATACCAATTAACTACATTTTATTTATATAACATCTTTCACAGATGTAGAATCACAAAGTTCTTCACAAGTCAATACAAGGAAAACACATAAAATACGAGCAGGGTACATTATAACACAGGTTTGAAAATAGAATAAACACAATGAAAACAATAAAAAAAACTTGATTAGTCCTTTCAAAGCAAAGTTGGGTAGATGATTTATAGTTTGTCAACAAATGTGTGAGAGAATTACTGAAATGTTTAAAAACAATGTTAAACAAAGAAAGACTGCATATTTATATTTCACCCCCTGCCGTGGAATCCAAATAAATTGCAAACCTAAGCTGACCCTTCAGACGATCAAGAACTGTCATTCATCTGACAGACATATGTGGACTCAAAATTACTGAGTCCTCATTAAAATACAGAGCTACAACCAACAATACCAGTTCAAATTTTACAGTACCATATACTGTAGAAATCTTATATTTACTGTGCCATTTTCTTAGACTGTGCACTGCAGGTGACATCACAGATTTTAAAATGTATGTTTTGAAAATATGGACAGTGTAAAACCTCCATGTTATAAAAATGGATCATATAAAGAGTCAATTCATTGTTGCAGTTATAGGCATCCTGTCAGCAGGTTTGTAGACTTGTTAGCATTGTGGTCTATGGAGAAAATGCTTTCTGGTCAGTAAGTGTAGTACTGGTGAATGGCCTCTAGGGGAATCAGCTTCCAGTTGGAGTGGCCATCTGGGTTCCTGCTCTTATGATACTCACATGATTTATTCGTCGACTCATCTGTGTCTTCTGATTACATGTCTCTGGCCTGCTCTACTCTGCCATTGTCTGTCTTCCTGCTGTCAGCTTACGTATGTTCCCCTTTGCTCTCTGCCACTTCATTTGGGGCACGTTATCTGTTTGTCCAACCTGTCTTCCACGTGTTGCCTGGTTTTTCCTCAATGCATTTTTTTCTCGCGTTTTCTTTATCTTTTGGGACTGTTTTTGTTTGACAGTCTGTTGAACTTTATAAGTATGTCTTTTTGTGAGTAAATTCTATTGTGTCAAATTTGTTTCTCATCTAGTCCTGCACACCTGACATTATGTCAAACCAAAGGTAAAAGCAGGTTTATTTTTGTTTTCTCTGTCAACCTTTTTCCCGTTGTCTCTTCCTAACCCTAATGTCTCTGGTTTGCACCTAAACAGTTTTTTTCCCCAGTGGCACAGTCTTTACATAACATGTACTGTACTGTACATAGCATGTATGCTTGACGTTAAGTATGGATACAAATACACATGGAGCTTTCTGTCTACAATCAGTTTTGGTGAAATTGGGACATTATGTGAAACATGAATAAAAACAAAATGCAATGATTTGAAAATCTTATAATCTCATATTTTATTCTCAGTAGAACATAAACAACATATCAGATGTTGAAACTGAGACTTTTTTACCATTTCATGGAAAATATTAGCTCATTTTGAATTTGATGGCAACACATCCCAAAAGAGTTGGAGCAAGTGCAATAAAAGGCTGGAAAAATAACTGGCACAAATAAAAAACAATGGAAGAAGCATTTGACAACTAATTAGGTTAACTGGTAACAGGTCAGTAACATGACTGGGAGCACGTTAGAGAGGCAGAGCCTCACAGATGTAAAGCTGGGCAGAGGCTCAACAAAGAGTGACAAACTGTGTCTAAGTATTCTAGAACAATTTCAGAAAAATGTTGCTCAACATAAAATGGGCAAGACTTTGAGATCTCACTATCTACAGAATACAATATCATCAAAACATTCATAGAATCAGCAGGAAGGTCAGAGGTCAACACTGGATGCTGGTGATCTTCTGGCCCTCAGGTGGCACTACATTAAAACAGATGTGATTCTCTACTAGAAATCACTGCAAAGGCTCAGAAACACCACCAGAAATCGCTGTGTGTGAACACAGTTTGCCATGCAAATCACAAATGTAAGTTAACCCTCCTGTTGTCCTCATTTTCTGTATACACCCTGTGTCCTCCCTGTGGAGGGTCATTTTGACCCGAGGACAACAGGAGGATTAAAGCTGTGTCATGCAAAGAAGAGGCCATATGTGAACACAATCCAGAAATGTTGCTGTTTTCTCTGGGCCAAAGCTCAACTGATTTGTTGTTTATGTTCCATTGGGACTAAAATATGGGTTTGTGAAGTTTACAAATCATTGCATACTTTTTTATTTACATTTTATACAATGTCCCAACTTCACTGGAACTATGGTTTTATACTGTGCCTTCATTTCATGTGTATTCCTGGACATCTTCCAAAAGCTTATGGATATGGACAAAACAGAGCAGTATCAGTTGAAACCTCTGAACCAGTATAAACAGTAGTTACCCGATAAGCATAGAGGAACACAGTGAATAAGAAAACATCCTCCTGCTGTTTATAATGCTGCCTCTGCTTTTACTTTTTTGAGATCAGTTCAAGTGGATGTTGTTCATTGCACAGGAGAGGGAGCACAAATGAGCCCTGACTTTATTTTAGACTGTTCCCAAGCTCTTTTCCTAACCATAACAAAATTGTTTCGTACACAGACCAAACCAAATATGAGCCATCACATTGTCAGACTAAATGCAGTACAATATAATGTATATTCTAAATTTATAAACACTATTTTGTTGTCCAAATTTTTGTGCAGTGCATGTATGTTGTTTGGGGATAGAAAACAGCCGATACTGTTGTTGTTGTTCAGGATTGAGTGAGGATGTGTTGTTTTTTTGTTGCATGGCTCTCATTAAACATAAAATTGAGCTGAGACACAAATGCGAGAGGCTCAGGTGGCGGAGCTGCAGAATGCAAACCTGATCAGGGTGCAGATTCGCATGAAAGCTGCTGAACACAGACAAACTGTCCTTGAATCTGTAAGGTGAGGGTCAGATGACTTCAGCTTTTCTTAATCCTCAAAGTGACTTGAACGTTATCTTCTAGTGTGTCTCTCAGCTGTCAGTAGCTGTTAAAGAAAAATCCCAGAGTGCAGCAAAGTCTGCCACAATGGAGGTGCTCAGTGTGATAATTGTGTTTTGTTCCTGGCAGGATGGCAGCAGTGGTGTCTGTGGAAGGATTCAGGGCCATCATGTCTGACTGAGACAAACTCACACAGGCACATTAAATCCATGTCAGACCTGTCATGGTATGTCACACTCTTACTGTACTACAGATAGACTGCAGAGGATTATGGATGTCAGTGGTCTGTTACATTTGTCAAACTGGTACATCGAGGGTGGGGTTTAGGATTGTATCCTGCAGTTTTATTCCAGCTGTTTTTCTTTGCACTTCCAATCTGCACCTTAAGTGAGGAAGTACACATGTCAAAAATTACCCATACATTTACATTTTCACTCCGTAGAGAGATGGAAAAATGTGAACAAGTAGAATGAAAACACATTTTATTCTGGCCAAAAAATGTCACATGCTCTGATATTTTGTTGGACCACCTTTAGCTTCAATTATGACACACATTCACTGTGACATCATTTTGAAAAACTTCTGCAATGTCAACGACATTTATTTCTGTCCAGAGTTTCAATAAGATGTTGTACTGATGACAGGAGAGTCGGACCTTTGCACGAAGTCTTCCCCAGCACGGCAAGCGAGGGTTTGGACTCTGTGGTGACCAATCCATGTGGAAAAAATGATGTCTCATGCTCCCTGAACCACTCTTTCACAATTTGAGGCTGATGAATCCTGGCATTGTCATCTTAGAATATGCCTGTGGCATCAGGGAAGAAAAAATCCATTGATGGAATAACCTGGTCACTCAGTATATTCAGGTCATCAGCTGACCTCATTCTTTGGACACATAACGCTGCTGAACCTAGACCTGACCAACTGCAGGAACCCCACATCATATCACTGCCCCACAGGCTTGTATGGTAGACACTAGGGTGATCACTTCATCCACCTCTCTTCTTACCCTGATGCGCCATCACTTTGGAACAGGGTAAATCAGGACTCATCAGACCACATGACCTTCTTCCATTGCTCCAGAGTGCAATCATTATGCTTCCTAGCAAATTGAAGCTTTTTTTCCTGATTCTCCGCACTGATAAATGGTTTTCTTAAGGCTACACAGATGTTTAATCCCAGTCCCTTGAGTTCTCTTCACGTTGTGCATGCTCTTACTTTCACTGTTAAACCTAGCCATGAGTTCCATTGATGTTTTTTGATTTCACCAAATGTTTAAGTGATTGCTATTCATGATCATTCTAGATTTTTTTCCAACCACATTTCTTCCTTGAAGATGTTGGTTCCCCCTTACCCTTGCAGTTTTTAATAATATGTTGGACAGTTCTTAACCCATTTGTAGTAGTTTCAACAATCCCCTTAGATGTTTTCTTTGCTTCGTGCATGCCAATAATTTGACCCTCTGAAACAGATAAACATCTTATCCACGACCACAGGATGTGTCTTTCGACATGGTTGTTTAATAAATGAGAAGCTACTTACTGCATCAGTTAGAATTAAATAGCTTGTTGCCAGCTGAAACATAATCACCCATGCAGTAGTTATCCAATGGGAGGCTTTTATCTATTTGCTTAGTTAAATCCAGGTGGTCACTTTTATTGGCCAGGTAGTGTATTTGTACATCCATGGACCAATAAGGAGGCTGTAATATTCATTAAATTAAGTGGAAGAGATTTAAAGATTTGGTTTTATTTTGTAAGTAAACTTGGTTTCCAGTTAAGGAAAGGGAGTCATTGTGACATACATATAGTGGAAATGAACAGCAAACAGCTGACAAACACAACAAAAACCAAGACAGTAATGTAAAACAATAAATGCAACTAAAACATTTGCAATCTGTGAAGAGATTGTGTGGGATTGCGGATTGAATTTGATGAAAACTGTTGAAGTGCTGTACTCATGTAAAACTAAGGTTGAAATTCTGAAAGAACACTCTGCTGCATTGAAACTCATTATAAACACAGAAAACATCTAAAAAACACTTCAAGTTTAATCTGTGATTCTGTGCAAAGTATAAAAGCTGAACAAATGCAACATACTTTAAGAGTAAGATTTGCTTAAAGCTTAAATTGAGGTGAAGAGTTGAAGTATACTGAAGTTCCATAAGCAAAAAAATGGGAGGGATTTGAAGGATATAGTAAAAATTCTCCATTGTTTTCTATGGCAACATTTTTGTCAAAAAACCATAATAATTTAAAAAATATAAAATATAGAATTATGAAAAGTAAAAGCAGACTTGTCTTGAATAAGCTGAACAGTTTGTTTATGCACATTACATGGACGCCCCAACTCTCTCTGACCTTGCCTTCTCAATGTGAGAAACTGTCTGCTATATGTGCAAAATGAGGTTTTTTTTCCACGTAACCATAATTTTGCTCATTATATGGGCCTAATTCTGGAAACTGTGCTTTTTTCTCTCTTTCTAGTGCCCCCTCCCCCCCACACACAAACGTTTTCCCCCCAACTGTATGAGGCACCTGACAGCTGGCGCGTTATTTTGGTGCGCTTCAACATGAGTGCACCTTAATGGCAAGTAAAATTCCTTGTATGTGTTTGCATGCTTGGCAATAAAAGAACATTCATTCATTCAGTTTGAAGTTTGAATGGTTTAAATCAGACAAAAAAATCTAGGACTAGTTAAACAACAAAAAATGTATGATAGAAGAAGAAGAAGCCTGAAGACAAGAATAGTGGGATTGAAAAAACATTAGTGTACCTAACTCTATAAACATATAGAACTATGTCATTTCATATATTTTGAGGTTACCGTAATAGCAGAAACAACTTTTTTTGGACAGAAACCAACATCCTTCTGGCTTGAAAGATATACACAGCACAGTTGCACTTTTTCACATCTACTTTAGGCTTCAAAAGTGAGTCAGACACCATAGACCCATCTTTCATTCAACTTTCTTGCAAAAATAAACATATTTGAAATCTGATGCAAAAAGTTGGTTTGGGTTATTATACCAAGTTACCATGTGTGACAATTGTAATGGGATGAGATTTTATTTGTCTCCTGTTTAAAGTAATGGATAGTTAAGGGTGTTATTAATGACAGGTGAATGCGTGAGCTTTGATGGACAGCTGGGTTGGCCTCGGAGTTTAATTTTTAAAGCTTCTGTTTATTGAATAAAACATTTTTTTTAACAGATAGGTCTAATGTAGCAGTGGTTGAGAAGCTATTTCTAACAAGACTGTCAGGGGGGTTTATACTTAACTTCCACCTGCGATGTTAGTGTAACAGTTTTATTAAATAAGGTTAGCTTCGATGTGTATTCCCCCCTAGTGTTATGATCTGCCAACTAGCATATTATACAGGGTAACCAGCACTTTTTTATACATGCCAGTGTTAGCAGTGTGGTTAGTGCTTTCCAGGAGGTGGCATTAGCTTGTTGCTTCCTTCATGCTTCCCTCGCTCCATCCACTTCTGCAAATATAGCCATATATATTTCCAAAAAAATAGACAAAATGTCAAACTCAGAAACAGTTTACGAGCCACTAAATGACTTTACAGAGGCTTCAATCAGTATTTAGAAACATTCATACAGGCTTATCGGGGCAAACTCTCACTTGTCACCAAATATTAAATACACCTGATATTTAAATGTGATAAGCATCCAGATATGTTATTCAGGTAATGGAAAATACCACAGCATATACATTTGGCTGTAATCTGGTCCATTTGATGTAATCACAATCTGGACAGTAAGATCATCTCTGTGATTTAACACCAGTTTGACTCACTTGCAGATTTTGCTCTGGAGGTCGACCTTCCGCTAACATTCAGATGAAGAGAACGCATTCATACTATTGGGTGTGAATGCAAAAGGGGTTTTGAATGTGAAAAACGTGTCTGGATACAGATCACATTTTTAATACCAGCAGTTAACAGGGTCTTTGACCCAACACAACTCTGATTTAAATTCCAAGCCACATTCTGTGGCCGCAGGGTATTACAGTAATAGCGTTTTAGGAACATGGTGTTCAAAGTGGTGACAATTCTCTACCTCTACAACAGAGACAGAGACATTATCTAATTGCTTACATTCTGGTCTAATGAGTAGTAGTATACATCTACAATCAATTGTAAATTCTTCAGCATGATTGCTGGCTAACACCAAAGGAAGATAGTATTTTAGTTCTATTTTAACAGACAAACACACAAAATAGCCATGTCTGCTTATAAAACCTGCAGATATTTTCTGTTTGCTTTCTACAAATTCTGTAGCATTAGCCTGTATGGATTTGATAATTACAAGGATGGTTTCTGCGTACTGTGTAGTTATTATTTCATATTTTAGTAGTACTTTATTTCTGTATTTGTTCTATATACCTTTCAGATCCTGGCTCTCCTTTTAGGGAAGAAGGCTGCCATCATGACAGTTGAGAATGTGGTGAGAGTGTGAGTCATTGCTCAGCATGGCGTGTTTGGTCCAACACCATCAAGACAGGTCACTTTCATGATTTTAATGTCACATTAAAAAAATTATCTTCTTTTCTTTCGGCTGTTCCCTTCAGGGGTCGCCACAGTGAATCATCTGCCTTCATCTCACCCTATCCTCTGCATTTTCTTCTTTCACACCAACTAACTTCATGTCCTCTTTCACCACATTCATGCATCTCCTTTTGGTCTTCTTCTAGGCCTTCTGCCTGGCAGTTCCAACCTCAGCATCCTATTACCCATATATTAACTATCCCTCCTCTGTACATGTCCAAACCATCCCAATCTAGCCTCTCTGACTTTGTCTCTAAAACTTTCATCTTCAATTCTTAAAAAAACTTTCAATCTTTCATGTGCTGTCCCTCTGCTGTACTCATTCCTAATCCTATCCATCCTTGTCACTCTGAAAGCAAACCTCAATATTTTCATCTCTGCTACCTCCAGCTCTGCTTCCTCTCTTGTTCCTCAGTGCCACTGTTTCTAAACCATACAACATTGCTGGCCTCACCACCGTCTTGTACACTTTTCCTTTCATTCT